>JAECMU010204788.1:0-13995 GCA_016106625.1 Dracogyra subfuscus
ATATTTCATATATATAAGCCTACCTGTTTAATGACACCACTGGAACAAAATGCCTATTAATCAAATATTGCGCCAAAAATTCCTTCATACTGAAATGCGCACATTTTCTCTTTGGCATAATTAATGCTCAATTTAAAATTCCATAGCCACACCACCACCACCACCCCCGCTTGCTACCGATCTTGATCGGACTGCTGGTGCTCCCTTCCATCTGCCAGTGCAGGCGGTCCCTTCTACATCCCCCACCCCCCAACTTTCAGCTTGTTCTGAATGTGCACGTTAAACCCTATGTCATGACATGACATGTCGTCATCACGTCACGTGAGCTTCGCTGAAGGAAATTGTTTATACGGCAATACATTGTTTAACATTATTTGACCAAACAGCTATAACTGATTTGGTGATCGAAAAGTCCGATGGGTAGCAAACCCGGCTACGTTGCGCCGGTTATTCGGGGACAAGATTTTTATTAGTAAAAATCTCATTTTTATTTTATTTATTTTTCATTTGAGGGGAACTCTCTATTCTGCGGGTGGGGGGGGGATCGTCCGATCCCCCCGATCCCCCCTTGGCTACGGGGATGAGTAAACTGATAAAAACATTAATTCAAGGTAAAATAACCAGTTATGTATGTAGTATAAAAAAATAGTAAAAGGTGTATTTTCATTTATAACATTTACACAGACCTCACACATTTCAATCACTGTTACATGAAAAATATGATTATTATTACTACAGTATGTATGTATCCAGTATTTCATTTCACATTTTAATTCCACCAACTGAAAGTTTGTTTATATTTTTATCTTGTAGAACATTACCTTTCAGTTTTGACTTTTCATGTTGATTTTCCCTTCATTTGTTTTACAGAGTTATAGCCCTTGAACTTTGGAGATATGGGAAATTGTTGAGTCTGGTGGAGGACATGTATTAACAGTACTCTCAGAATATGTGTTTAATGTAAATTTTACTTTCAGAATGTTCGCATGGCTCATCTGCCTAGCACTGCAGAGGTTCTTGGATGTGCAGATAAAGTTTGGCAGTTTTGGCCTGTTCAATTTTGGAAACGTACAAGTGATCATCAAAGGAATGAAAATTGTGAGTAATATAAAATCTGATTATCACACTTTGTTACCTCTTGAGAGCCTAGGCTATTTCTATAGTGAAAAATTATTCTAATTTATTTGGCATGTTTTACCATTAAATATTATGTTTATCTTATACCACCAATATCTCATGCTTGATAATCTGGAGGGAATCACGGATTTTGTCTTTCTCATTAAGTCTGTCTGTCTGTCTGACTGTCGGTTGGTTGTTGTGTCGTCGTTTGTCTGTCCATCTGCCCTGTATATATGGTTTTCTAAAATATTTTAGTCCCCTACCGGTCCAACCAGTAGGAACTATCAGGGCTCACCCTGTACATTGCCAAATTAGCCATTTGCTAATTTTTATACAAAATAACTAAACAAATTTAGACTTTGTCTAATAAAAGATTCCTCAAATTAACCACATTTTAAAGATTTTCAATTTGTTCCAGTGTGAGGCCTGGACTATAGATTTTGTTTCTGACTGTCCGTCTTGTCTTTTTAACTTTCTGTCCCTCTGACCCACATATAGTTTTCTGGACTTTTTGTTTTCTGCAAGTAGGTCACCACAAAATACTGACCTGGTAACCTATATGTTACAATATAATGTTCCCATTATTATTACTGTAAAACCCCTTCACAGATTCCTTGATGCTTTATTATTAGTCCCCTACCTTCTGTCTGTCTGTCTGTCTGTCCATCTGTTTTTCAGATGTTTTTTCCTCCACAGTATTGAGCTGACATTTTGTGTTAAGCTTTATCATGTACTGTTAAAGATCAAGTTTAATTTTCATGATGATTTACCCATCATTGTTGACAGGGTTTTAGCCCTTAAACTTAGGAAATATGAAAACATATTTTCCAGATCTTTTTTTTGCAATGTCTCAGGATATTGAGCTGAACTTTTGTGTACAGCTTTATCATATTTGGTTACAGATGAAGTGAAACTTTCATGGCGATTTATCTATTTTTGACATATGAATGGCAGTTCTCGACTTATTTCAATGCTTGATGTTTATCTGCATGTAGTTCATGAATGTGTAAGATAGTTTTTCTCTTTTATTTGCAGGAAGTATCAAAAGTCTGGGTGTCTAGTTGTTTTGTTAACACAGATGTCAGGTATTTCATTGTTGCTTTACTATAGTCTTTTTTTGTTATTTTATTAATTTTTTTGTACATGATATCCACATTTAAAATAACAGAAATTTTGATAAGACAGCAGTGTTAAAGATACATATTCTAAATATATGCATACATATAATTATCACAAATATTAACCTTAGTAACAAGTATAACAATGTACTACTATTCTTGTTGGCTCTATATGAATATACTTCACAAGTAAGGAGGCCTTCAAGCTTTTTTTTATTAAAAAGGAATGGAGCTACCTATAGGTTTGCTACAGTCTTAACTTGTATTGAATTTTATAATGTACTGATGGAAAGATATAAGAGAAAACATAAATGATAACCAGTGCTTATAGAATATTTATAAAATCCACTAGCCATGGAATCAGTGATTTTAAATATTTACTAGCCATGATTAACAATTCACTCGCCCTACTTTACTTTAAGTTAATACAATTTTACTAAATAATAGTAATTATGTGCTATGTTACCTAAAGAGGGAGATAGAGCTTTAAAACAATATTGGGGGATGGGATGGGGCATAGTATTCATATTTACAAAATAGACGTAACTGCAATATTTACTTTTTAAAAAATCACTAGCCGTCGGGCATGGCAATATTAGTTATTTACTAGCCCAACACTGAATATCACTGGCCATGGGAGTGGGGCTACAATAAAGCTACAAACAAAAGCTTGGTAATAACATAAAATTCTGACTGCAAACAAACCCTCATCCACAGTATCAGGAAGTTTCCTATGTTACTGAAATCCAGTCCCACATTACAAGGGGCAAGACGTAGCCCAGTGGTAAAGCGCTCTCTTGATGCACGGTTGGTCTGGGATCGATCCCCGATGGTGGGCCCATTGGACTATATCTCGCTCCAGCCAGTGCACCATGACTGGTATATCAAAAGATATGTGAGATGGTAAATGTAAAAGATCCCATACTGCTAATCAAAAAGAATAGCCCATGAAGAGGTTTCCTCTCCAATATCTGTGTGGTCCTTAACCATATGTCCTACTCCATATAACCGTAAATAAAATGTGTTGAGTGCGTCGTTAAATAAAACATTTAATGTTTTAAAATCGGGAAGCGATCTATTTTATTTTCATTTTAATAAATATGAACTTGAGATATTTACAGCTTTACTGTATTATTCATTTTCATTTTTCATTTCAACTTATTTTCGTGCTTATATCCAATTAAGGTTCAATCACGCTGTCCTGGGCACACACCTCAGCTATCTGGACTGTCTGTCCAGGACAATGGGTTAGTTGTTAGTTGGTTAGTGGTTAGTGAGAGAGAAGAGGGTGTAGTGGCCTTACACCTACCCATTGAGCCCTTAAGAACTCGCTCTGGGTTGGAGCTGGTACCAGGCTGCGAACCCTGTACCTACCAGCCTGTAGTCCGATGTCTTAGCCACTAAGCCACCGAGGCTGGTTGTATTATTCAAATTCATTAAAATGACAGACCCTAGTTTTTAAACACTACAACATGTGTGTTAGAGCTGTTTATGCTAACTGAAATCAAATATTACTTGAATGTTATTATTTAGAATATTAATTTTCGTACATCTGAAGTGTTTCTGGTCATTCTGATGTTTGTAATGTTATATGAAATACAGTTTTTGTAATTCTAAAAATGCAGATATTTTTGGAGACTAGATCTAGTCTATTTTTAGAGGTTATTTCCATGTTTCAACAGTACAGGCTCATGGATCACACTATTTGTTTGTAGATTAACTAAACTAGTCGGTGTGTATTTTCATGCCTGCAACTTTAAATATACTCTTCAAAAAAAGTAGGGGAACTTGAAATATTAATGTTAATATCAACTATTAGACCAAACATACGTTTTGAACACGGACATCCTAGTAAAGAACATTCAGGTCTGTTTATCAACACACTGAAACACATTCCATAGTTTACATGTGCATCACGTGAGTTGGGTGTCATTCTTGATTTTGACAATTTTCAGGAAGGTTGATTAATCACTGTGGAACATTATTTCTGTCAATCTTTTTCATTCTGTTGATCAAACAGTTGTTATTGTTTTGTATTTAGTCATTTTTATTGTTTGAATTTGCAATTTACTGATTAAAAACGTCAACTTTCAAATTTCACTTCTGATGCCAATTGTCCTTCAAGTTCTTTGTTGGTCATAAAAACTACCAGTTGTAATGTTTGCCCAATTAATTCGCTATTATCATATAACCATTCCTCACAGCTAATATACCATACACTTTTGGCAGTTCCCCTACATTTTTGGAAGTGTATATATAAATTATAAATATTTTATTACTTAAACAGGCATTGGAAGATTTCTGCAACTGGCAGGACCAGTAATTAGACTACACCAACTAATAACCACCATTTTGTGTTGATAAATAAATTAAACTTGTGTTCTACAGTCCAGCTTAAACCTGAACATGATATTAACAGTTAACTTATTAACAGAAATAAGCTAAGGGCACTTTTTAAAATAATATTTTGTTGACAAAGATCGAAAAATATAAAAATGTAATTAAAAAATATTTGTAGCTTGCTTGTAGTAAATGTTAAATGAGATAAAAAATGTGCAAATGTTTAACAAATTTTCAGGAAGTTGATAATTCTTTGTGTTCGGGATGTACGAATTCAAGCAGATGTGAGTCCTACCCCGGACACTGCTAGGCCTTACAGTGATAAAACAAACAGAACTACCATGCCATCCAGCGATATTGAAACAACAAAGAAAGATTTTACTAAGATCATGGCCATTGCACAGGTATAGTTAGTTTGAACAATATTTATTGCACCATATGACTTTTTATAAATGAGCATGTTACAAGATGCATTGAATTCCTCCCCAAACTAATAATCATCTCTGTTCTAAGACCATTCCTATAAATACAAAGACCACTACACTATGAAGACCTATATTTCAGAGATGAGATTTTTACCAGAATATGACCTTATTTTTTTTTGGTATGGATTAGGACCAGTAATTGTTTTCAATGGATTTAAACATCAAAACTCGGAATTACCTATCTTGTCACACAAGTTAAAAAGAAGTTCTTTATCTATTTATTTTTTAAATCTCACTGCCCCCTTTCCTTTACCCAGTCCTTGTCTCCCCCACCATGACAGGTGCTTGTCTCTAGTAACTATCTGTGTCACACACCTGCCATGTCCCATCAGCTTTATCTGTGGGTTTAGTCTGACCACTTTGGAGAGTGACAAAGTAATAACACACCAAAGTGTCAATATTTATGATGGCATTTATTTTAAGACCCACTTGTTTTTGGGAAAGGGCCAATGTTCGTTACGATAGAATTCGTGAAAAAATCCCTGTTTGTGTTGTGGCATAAAATATCAGACCTTGCCATGAACAAAATTAAAGGGAGGGATTAATTGTTCCCCTGATTTAGCTCAGTGGTACATTGCTTGTCTGATGCGTGATCAATCTAGGATCGATTCCCATTGGTGGGTGGGTCCATTGGGCTATTTCTCATTCCAGCCAGTGCTCCACAACTGGTTCTTTGGTTGTGGTATGTGCTATCCTGTCTGTGGGATGGTGCATATCAAAGAACCCTTGCTGCTAATCGAAAAGAGTAGCCTATGAAGTGGCGACAGAGGGTTTCCTTTCTCAATAGCTGTGTGGTCCATAACCATATATCCGACGCCATATAGCAGTAAATAAATGTGTTGAGTGCATTGTTAAATAAAACATTTCCTTCCTTCCTTCTTCTTCCCCTGACTTAGATTATAGGGAGCCATTTGATATCATGTAAATTTATATGCTAAGAGGAGCTAAAAAGAGTGATGGGGAGCAACATCTAAATTTATAGAATATTAAACAAGCTTCCATTTTCTGTTGTGTTTATGTAAAATAATTTTCAGTTGTCACTAGTGACCATTAAAATTATTTCATGAGGGACATAAATATGATATGAAATGACAGCTGAGATTAATATATTATTTATTACCCATAATTGATTTAATTTGGGCCTAAATGTTTGTTCGCTGATCTTCACTTTCCAGTAAGATTGGTGTGCGTTACCATAATTATATGACATCATCATGTGGTGTTGATGCAGGGGTGTTGAAATGGAAAACATTTCACTAGCCCGCCGGACCCGAACCAACTAAAATTTACTAGCCCGGCAGACTTTCTTCTAGTTTGTTAGCCTATAGAATATATTATTGTTCAGCTTCAAATGATATGTGAGTGTGTGTGTGCATCTGGTTTTTCACATTTCTTTTAAAAACCGTATATTGCTGTGTATTAGCCTTCTCAAAGCATTAGCCGACCCCCTAGTTTCACCCTCCAAATCGGCTTTAAAATTATAGACCTTGTATATAAGCCGACCCACCTATTTTGCTTTAGTTACAAGTGTCTTCCACCTGAACTCAACCTTAAAATTAACGTAAAGTTGCAGACTCGAATAAAGTTATAAACTATTCAAGCGATTGCCGACAAACAAAACAAATGAAGCTGGAACAATTAACGTGTTCACCGGTTTAGTAAGCAGTTTTGTAATGACGCGTGCCCTGCGAAGTTTTCCGAAATTGTTTTGATTGGTCACCATTTATAGTGGTTTAAACAGATAAATATTACTAAATAACTTTTAAACACCAACATTTATTAAAGATGAACATATATATATACAATTTTAATATATTTTATTTGTAATAGCTTGTGTTAAAATGCAATATTAAACCTTTATGAAAGCGGAAATGCAGAGCACAATAATAACAATAGATCGAGTCGAGCCATGATGTCACTATTCTAACTTTACATTTCCAATAAAATGTTGACTCCTTAGATAAGCTGACCCCAGCCTTTTATACGGTAGATTTACAAAATTCAAGAGACATCCTGAATGTGTTAAACAGAACAATCTATTTAGAACACACCGCAGATTCAATGCAAGAACAAAATATGTATCGAACATATTAAATTAGTCCGTCAGAAAAAGACAGATCGAAAGTCGGACTGGTAGTTGCATTTTTTAATTCTTCTGTCAGAATGTTTACCCACATTTAGCGACTAGGCGAGTATTTTCTGCAGCTCTGGTTGATGTATTACATATATGTCCCTCTTTACATTCTTGTGGGATATAACATTTTTATATGAACAAGATATTATTTACCATATGGGTAATGAAAAAACCGTCTTTGTTTTCCTTCAGGTGCTGGGCATTCGCATTGAGAATCTCACGGTGATGATACTGAACACGGTGATCCCTTTCTGCTTGATACACATCGCAGTCCAAGAGATCTCTGCTGAGGGGGGATCCGAAAAGGACAAGTGGGTTTCTTCTTCTGATTGTCTACACTGGTGTAGGAAACGGGAGGGACAAGGGGGGCATGTGCCACCCACTTTTCAGATATTTTGCTTTATATTTGCTTTATAATAGTGTGAAAGTGGGTAAATATAAAAGTGTGCCCCCCATTTTGTGCACCTTCCTACGCCATTGGTCTACATTTTCATATACTTACCTTTTGTGATGCCTCATAGCCGATTTGTATTTTTCTGCTGGGTTGCCATTAAATCATTTATTTGTTCGTTCATTCGCTCGCTCGTTCGTTCGTTCATTTGTTCATTCATTTACTCACCACCCACTGCATGGTACATGAACATGATATAATATATTATAATTGTTTTAGTCCCCTACCAGTTCAGCCAAAAGGGAATATAGGTTCCGTCTCCATCAGTCCGTTTTCCTGTCTGTTCATCTGTCCCACTTATAGTTTTCCAGACATTTTTTTCACAATGCCTCAAAATATTGAGATGAAATTTTGTGTATAGCTTTATCAAGTTTGATTTTCATGGCGATTTACCCATTTTTTTCAAAGTTGTGGCCCTTACTTCAGGGTTAAAATATAAAGGAAGCATTAAAATAGCAGCTTGTTGTTTGCCCTCACACAGTTATGGATTGTGATGGATTGTGTTATGTCACCCGCTTAACCCTCTTAGTTATTGTCTAAAGATTTCCTGGTAAAATATCATGCTACTATGTGAACTTATTTAGTTATTACTTTTTTGGCAGCAAGATTTAATCTTTACATTTCAAAACAAAAGTTAATGGAATGTCAGGTTACAGCACACTGCTGGGATTTTTAAAGGGAGTGTCCTTATGTTTACAACTAACAGATCATTTTTAATGACTGAAATTGCATATTAAAGATATTTTTTTCTGTTTAGAATATCAGTGTTTTTGTAAACATTAAAAAAAAAACCCCAGTGCTTTCTAAAAGCATTAACACGCAATTGCAAACACATTGGATAAGCACCGGTATTCTAAACAAGAACATAATAATATGTAATTTTAGTCACCAAAAAGGCTCTGTTAGTAGGAAAAACTTAAAATAGCTGCAGACTCAAGATGGTCCCTTTAAGAATGGTTGACATTAAATTTAGTTTTATTTTCAATTAAGGTATTTTGTTTAAGTTACAAATCCTTTGAACACGTGACCTTGACCTTAGAATGACAGTGATGCAGATTGAATAATTATAATGTCAGTTGGAGATTATTTCAGGTTTGAAATATTATTTTTCTGCTCATTTCCTTGAAAAATACATATAACATTTATTTAATTACAGCTTTTTGTTTTCTGCAACACTGAATGGATTGAGCTGCAAAGCATTGCGGAGTATTGATGGGGTTAGTATAGTGATACCATTTTCTGTATTCATTTGTTTTGTGTCCAAGGGTTCATTGACCAATCATGGCAGTCTGCATTGCTATGGAGGTTGTCGCTGTGTTTTTTATTTATTTTGCCATGGAACTTTAAATTTTCTGCATTACTTTTGTTAATGAATATTTTGTTGTTGTAATACTGACAAATTGAAGTCCTCTCTTACACGTGAACTCCCAAACTGCTATGAAAAATGCAGTTGAGACAATGTGTCCATCACACATTTTTTCACGTGGCCATTTTCATAATTGCCAGGGTTGTAAGCTATTTCTCATTCCAGTCATGCTGGGGTGTCATTAAACATTCTTGCTCACTCACTCACTCGCATACATTTATTCATTCACATACATTTATTCACTCACTCACATACATTTACTCGCTGACGTTTATTAACTCACATACAGTTATTCACTCACTCATTCACTCGCATACATTTATTCTCACCCTTCCTTTTTTGTGCTCTAAATATGTCTTGACTAATATAGATTATATTTTCACTTCCCATGTTAATAAACATGAAACAGAAACATAATTCATATACTGTAGATCCTGAAATTAATGCGATCATAATATTAATGCGAAAAATGCGAGGCCATGCTATTCGCATTAATAATATGACGCATTTATTTCTATGTTTTGTCTGTATTAAAACAAAACAATAACAATTTAAAATACCGATACATTTAATAAAACAAAACAAACAACATTTAAAATACCAATACATTTATATAACACAACACAAATGGAGCACAAATCATCGTAGGTGCGACAGTTTAATTACACTGACTATGGGTAACGGAGCCCGAGAATTTTTTATTTATTTATTTTTCAAAGCATTATGATGAAAAAAAATATATATAAACGTTATTTCAAAGGGAGGCCACTCGCATTAATTTCATGTCGCATTAATGTCTGACCACCGTGACTCGCATTAATTTAGGGACGCATTAATTTCAGGATCTACAGTATATGGATTTTTTTTTTAAAGAAAAGTTTTTATATTTTTTTTAAATATTAAATTTCTGTATGAGATTGCAATATTTATTTTTATTTCAGGAAAGTGACAGTAGTTCACCAAGATGTCTGGGAGAATTGTCTGTTAGTTTGAGTGCTGATGTAACAACAGACAAGGCAGATCCATCCAAACTCCGTGTAAGAGTTCTCGTACAGGAATTAATTTCATTAAGCACTGCAAATGGTACAGATAAATATTAAAGCCTCAGACCTTAGTTTCAACCCGTATTAAACTTACAATTAAACAGTTGTCAAAAATGGCTCTAATAGTGAAAAATATTGTTTTAAAAATTACCGTCTGCCACTTTAAATGATTTTTATCATTGCATTCATTTTATTGAAAGGCTTAAGTATTTTAAGAATGAACAGTTTTATAAAACATTTTAATATTTAATGATTAGTTGTCTAAAGCTAGGATGTGTTAGTTTTTCAGTGAAAGATTGTAATGATTGTTTTGTATTGAAAACAAAACACTTTCACCAATCCAAAATGCCCTATTGGAACTGAAGAAATGAAATTATTGTATAAGCAAATGTAGTATGTATATATGTATGAGTGTATGTGTGTGTGTGTGTGTGTATATATATATATATATATACACACACACACACACACAGTCATACCTGTATTAAGCTGTTACACAAGGAAGTAAATTAAAGTGGCCAGGTTGCTGCTGATTACAGGCGGCGACATATAGTTTTTAAAACATTTGTTGATTTTTGTTTTGCTGTCTGTACTGCTAATTAAATGTGTGCTTCACAGTTTTATTATAAATCAACTTTTAACTTGTCGCCTCCTTCAAGAAAAAATGCTGCTGGAATGTATTAAATTAACTGGTCTCAACAAGTTTGTTTTCTTTTTTCATTTAATTATTTAATTCTGGTGTGTTGTCATAGTAAGTGAATCTACAACTGTCAAGCCTAGTCTGCCCAGAGGCAATCTGATGCATTCGAGAGTCATACTTTTTAAATGGGTACTAGTATTCCTGAAGGTGTGAAGATCAGCTATTTATCGCTGTTGATGAAATATCCCATTTATATAATTGTAAACATTTACTGTGGCTGCTTAATACAGATATTTTAGTGATTTGGGATCCAATTTAGGTGGCCGCTGGCTGCATTAGGTGACTGCTTATTACAGGTGCATTTACATTATAAATCGTTTGGGAGAGGAAAACGTGGCCATTTAAGGCAGGTGACCGCTGATTACATGTGTTTTTGTGTGGTATGCCTCGTTAATTATAACTTGACTTGGCGGTTATACTTGTTCTACTTTCTTTTTCAGAAAATTAAACTACTTGTTACTAAACCACAGATGATGATAACAGAAGGTATTAATGCTTTGGGGTTTTTTTCTGTTTTCTTTATAACTCTAAAGATTTAATAAAAATACTAATAGTAAAAATATTGCAGTTTATATGATTTTGTGTATCATGTCCTTTAAGGTATCAATATCATTATATATATTTTTTGTTTATAATACTAATGCTATTAGATACCTTTTGGGGATAATTATTATACAGTTAAGTAAATATAATTTGAGATCTTTAATTATTGGTAATGTACAAAATCCGTATAAACTGTTCTCAGTGTCTAAAATTGTTTTCTTTTTTGTAGGATTTTTGCAGAATTTGCAGAATATTCATTCCAAACTTGCTGTATCAACTGTGGATGTTGGTTCATCTGGTAAGAAAGTTGGTTTTGTTTTATGACACCACTAGAGAACATTGATTTATGAATGATGTCAAACATTTGGTATTTTTTACATATAGTCTTCGAGAGGAAACCTGCTACATTTTTGTCAATAGTAGCAAGGGATCTTTTATATGCACCATCCCATAGACAGGATAGCACATATCTTGGCCTTTGATATACCAGTTGTGGTTCACTGGCTAGAATAAGAAATAGCCCAGTGGGTCCACTGATGGGGATCAATCCCAAACTGGCCATGTATCAAGCGAGTTCTTTACCACTGGTTTACATCCTGACCAGTCTGGTAAGAAATTTAAAAAATGTGCACTATAGCTGTCTTAGGAACCTTTCTTAAACAGGGCAAACACTGGAAATAATTTTATTATTGCCAATCTGTAGATATTTTAGAGTGTTTCCCTAAAAATTATTAGAAAATGGCTATAAAGAAAATGTTGGTATTCAAATAATAAATGTATAAAAATTAGAAATAAGCTAATTTGGCAATGAGCAGGGTGAGCCATGCTTATGTGCCGTTCACAATTATTACATTTAATATAAAACTATATAATTTGTTAATATAAAATATCATATAATTAAATAAAATCATGAGTTTATTAAAAACATTTTTTAGTGTATAAAATATTAATATTATTTGAGTTGTTTTCTTTTCTGCTTTAATTGCTGGTACCATACATTAATAATACATTTTATTTTTGTCACAAATCTTCTATTTCATGCTGACAATTGGTTTGCATTCAACACTGTACATTTTTGCTCAGAAAACGGCAATTAGTTTACGCATTCATGGTTTCACATGGCACTCGAACAAAAGCATTGTATTTGCAATATGTGCAGCCATGTCTAACCCAAGAAAGTTACCGTAACCTGTTTTTTTAATTTCCAGTTGTCAAAGAACCATCCAAGAAATTTGACCTAAAAAAATTTGAACATCTGGTAAGTATTGTAAAGACACAGTCAAACGTGCACCAGTGGTGATACTTTAAGTTATTCTCCCGAATCATCTAATATAGTACAAAAGTATTGTAAAGACACAGTCAAACGTGCACCAGTGGTGATACTTTAAGTTATTCTCCTGAATCATCTAATATAGTACAAAGTAGCCTGTAATAAACAACCAACCATCCTGCAAGATCACTTTTCTGTTATTACTTTAGGTGACTAAAATAACACAGGTCTGAAATAGAAAAAAGTGTGTGTGCATGGAAACAAAATCTACAGTGGAAAAGGAACATATAAATACACTGTATGTTTCAAATTGCATACTCTGCGCTTGTAGTTCAGAATGTTGTGCTGAATAAAATCATTTTCACTAAGTAAATTAAAAAAATAATAAAAAATCCATTTCAAATTATTTATTGTCCACAGAAACATAGGTGGTGTCAGGTTTAGGCAGCACAGAACATCACCTGACAATGTCACAACACAGTGAAAAGAGGAACAGCACGTTTTCAAATTGTCTTTTTTATTTAATTTTATAACAATAATTAAACATTAAAAGACACAAACATACACACATAGACATTCATCCACTAATTATTCAAATCCATTGTAACAATATCTTTTTAAATCTCAATGTGTTTCTATATTGATTGCATTTCTATTATTATTTTATTATTTTTTATTATTTGAATTACCTTACTTCAAGATAGTTGTGGACAAATATCAACTCCAAAATATCTGTTAATTAATAAAACAAGCCATTCGTTCTACATATAATATTAAATTGATTTTTATGGATAGGTTATATACAAAGTCCATGTGTAGTATGTGTATGTTTTGTAATTGGTTTATGATTTGTATCCTGGCTTGTTTTTATTTAAATTTTAATGTTGAGCCTCTAACTAGATTATTTAAGAACATTACTGACTAATAAAGCCTTCAACTGTTTATTAGATATTTACTCTCTTTTTCAGCAAGAACTTAAGATCGACTTCACTAAGCTAAATCTGAAAATTTTGAGAGAAACAAAACACAGGTATTGTAACATTTTTAAAAACTATTTTTCAGTTCTATAGTAAAACATATTTAAATATCAAATTAGGGGTTAAAACGTAACATTTAGTTGTGGATTTTGACAATCATCATACAATTTAGTGGTTAATAAGTATTTATTTTGCATCTGACCTATGCAGGACTCGCCAACTATAAATGAGATGTCCGAAATTTTCCACAGTGACCTGGATATCATTTGTTTTCATCACACCATCATCTATTAAAGTCCTTCTTTCTCCTTCATTCTCTTGGTCTTTTTGTCGCACTTCTTTTTTTCACATTGGGCTATTTTTTGTTCAAGCCAATACACCACAAATGGCATATCAAAGACTGTGGTATATGTTATCCTTTCTTTGGAATGGTGCATATAAAAGATCCC
>JAECMU010204921.1:0-13011 GCA_016106625.1 Dracogyra subfuscus
ATATACATGTATATGTATATGTATGCTTTTAATTGATTTAAAACTGCAATCTTCTCTCTGTATCCTAAAACTCCCATTAACATAAAACATAATGTTAGAATCTTGTAAGCAATTTACTGACACTGAACTAAATGGTTCGGAACTTGGATATCCTCACTTCTTTGTTAATTAAAAAACCCAAACACTTATGTTTGGATGGTCTTGAATAAGTTGATCAATTTAAATGTAATAATATCTCAGAATTCACACCTATGTTTACACATCAGTGGATCATGTGGGTCAGTAATCACCAATACAAAGGTTTTGTAGCACAGTGTAATGTATATGAACACAAAGGAAAGGAACAGTGCTTAGCAACACATCAACACATTTTACAGTTTAGCTGTTAGATGTCGAACAATTATTCAAACATAGTTATTGCAACATAGTCTATCTAGAGTGAAAAAAATAACCCACTGCCACCAAATAAAGAAATGTTTTATTTAACGACTCACTCAACACATTTTATGTATAGTTATATGGCATCAGATAAATGTTTAAGGACCACACAGATACTGAGGGAGGAAACTGGCTGTTGCCAATACATGGGCTACTCTTTTCAGTAAGCAGCAAGGGATCTTTTATATGCACCATCCTATACAGGATAGCACATACCACGGCCTTTGGTGTACCAGTCGTGTTGCACTGGCTGGAGGGAGAAATAGCCCAATGGGTCCATCGACTAAGATTGATCACAAACCAACTGTGCATTGTTGTTGAACAAAACTGTAACTGTAAATCTAATATAAAAGTTGTCTAAAATTAAACTACTTCCTACAAACACTTGCTTCACATTTCAATTTATTTTCATGCTTATATCCAATTACGATTCAAGCATGCTGTCCTGGGCACACACACCTCAGTTAACTGTCCAGGACAGTGAGTTAGTTGTTAGTGAGAGAAAAAGAGGGTGTAGTGGTCTTACACTTACCCACTGAAACCTTAAGAACTCGCTCTGGGTGGGAGCCGGTACTGGGCTGCGAACCATGTACCTACCAGCATGTAGTCGGTGGCTTAATAACCACTGTGCCACCAAGGCCAATTCACACTCGACAAACAAGGTTTTTTTTAGCCTTGCATAGCAATCGTAGAACACTGGGTAAAACACGGTGGGTCCATCAAGGGCAATTAATCCCACTATGCTACATCACCACCATTCCACACAGAAAGGCCAATGCAATCCCTTTTTCTTTTTTAAATTAAATGTTCAATAAATATTCATGGCTAATTCACATTTCCTAATAAATAGACATGTTAGTAAATTATTAAGAAAATATGTATGTCAACCATCATGGTTTGCAAAACCAGTGGATAATTTGAGATTTTCTATAAAGAATGGTTACGTACAATGTATTTAAACACACACCTGGGCCCCAACTGTTCAAATGTTAAATGATACTAATCAGTGTTTCAAATATAAGACCGAATGAAGAGGCATAAAATAAATTGAAATGAATAAAAAAGGGCATTTATAATTTTAAAAAAACCCAAAACACCCAAACATGGACATTGACTGAGACTTTTTTTCCCCAGTCTCAAAATACCATATGCAACTACATTTGAACCTAATACATCCCAAAAAAACTCCACCTTTTCACCTGTTGCCAACTATTACATTAACCCTTTGTTAGCCAAACCAGATATGAAGTACAAGTGCAGGGATCACACTGGAAAACATTTTCTCTATGTAGAGAATTTCCTTGCAAATTATTAAAGAACATTTTGTTAGCCAAAGACAAAATCTTGTAGCCACTTTGTATAAATTTTTTTAGCAACTGTCTAATTTGGCAATGTTCACTTTTAATTTTAAAACCCCCATCGATTTAACCTTTGTGCTTATCCAAGGTTGTTCAACAATATTATACAAAACAAATTAAAAATATTTACCAAGTAAATATATTTTTAATGCTGCCCCAGCATGAATATAATTGTACACTGTGGTTGAGACAGGTTCATCAACATTGCTTGTATCACTCTGGAAAATATCCAATGAAAATAATTAATTTGCAGAGTTCACATAGAGTTAGATATTGATAGACAGACACAGGGAATGGAAGCAAGGGGCAAAGAGATAAACACACATAGAAGAGGGGCGGGATTGGGATGGAGAGAGAGAGAGAGAGAGAGAGAGAGAGAGAGAGAGAGAGAGAGAGAGAGAGAGAGAGAGAGAGAGAGAGAATGAATTTGTGTTAAAAAAAACTGCCTCTACCAAGTTATGAAATACATTTGTACATGCATATTATATAGTATCAAATATGCTAATATATATGTATAGACACATTATAAGGCCAGTACAACTATTATAATGTAAAAGTACTGTTAGCACTTATTACCAAAGAAACTTGGTCTACACATAAATGGAGGTTTGACCAGGGAAAACTCCATATAGAGTACTTAAAAAATATAACAAAACAAATAATAATTAAAAAATATAAAAAATGTATATATAATTATATACCGGTATATAAAATAAATAAATAAATAAAATAAAACAAAGATCTGAAGAAAAACAAAATCCCCAAAGAGGTACAATGTAATATCAATATATTCCACCAATTTTTAAATATATCATTTTAGTGCTATAAAATTCTATGAGTCAGTAGATACACGTGTGAAAGTGAATTTTTATTATTTCTTCGCCATATTATTATACAATGAATATGTATGCAACTTTCTATATTAACAACAACAGAACATTTAAGATACATGTAATCTTATGTACACAATGAGTTTTTTTTAGCAGGTGACATTCAAACTTACATGTAGTTCACACTTGAATTAAAATAATTAAAAATAATATCAAATTAATTAATCTGTCACTCCAACACAACAATATATATCAAACACAACATACCACACAGTGATTAATTCATTTAGCAACGAATGCTTCGTTATTACTCGAATGGACAACAGTATCACATTTTGATTTTCAAGAATGTAAAATATTGCAAAACCACATTAAAAAAAACACACAAAAACAAACAAGAACCAAAACAATTCATTGCTAAACACATCATGTGATTTTTCTAGTATTTATGCAAGTTGCATTCTTGTCCAAGATGTTTTAACAACAGTGCTCAACTTTGTGTATATTTGAAATATTAATGCAAAAAATGATGATGTACGATTGTTTTAGTTGGGGAACAAGTGGCTATATGATACAATATGATACAATTCATGATATTCAATCTGATGCAAACTAAACATCCTTCTTGTTTGGGCTAATAAAGTTTCATATGTACATATATACGATATGTAGTGTTGTCAAGCAGGATGAATGGAATAGTTTTGTGCAACTGGTTTATATAAAAAAATATTAATAATAAATAAAAATAATTAAAATCTGCTTTAAATTTCATTGCTTAGTACATTATGCACACAATTAATACCGTAACATTTAATGCCAGAAAGGCAGTTAAAAAATAGTATCTATGAATAAAATAAAACAATACCCAGGTCAAAACCTATGAAGTATCATGGACATTTGCATGCACCAAGATAATTTACACTGCATCTGAGGTGTTCCATAAGGCATAACAATCCCAATGGAATTAAACAACTGCATTTAATGTTATACATTCCTTAATGGCAAGACCGATTCCCTCCCCACACACCGCAAGGAATGAATCCAGGGGTGGGGGTGCACATACCCCCCACTTTGAAGTGGTCCACAAATCCAGTATTTAATGAATAAATACGCAACAAAATTATTTATTTTTAATATAAGAGATATATTTCAGTCTGCTGGGTGTTTCATGCCTGTTGGTATATGCTGGAATACTGTATGTGCTCTATTTTAAAGCCTGCCTCCCTAGAAAAGGCTTGCAACCCTCCACAAGTAGATCTATGTTGATTTATTACTTGAAATGTCAACCAAAGATCCAGCTACATGCGTTTTGTCTGCAGGATCCCTTAAGAAAATTTGTCTATTTGGTTAAGTGGATGCTGAATAAACAATGTGACAAGGTGGCCAATCCAAACAAGTATTGCTTGTCTTTCTAGTGTTCAGTCGTCTTTTCATTTTAATTTGAACTCTGAAGGGAGTAGTACAAATGGTCAAGTCGGCAATAGTACCGGGTAGACACAGTACAGATGAAAGTGAGATGAAAATTAAAGAGGTATTTAGTAGAACAAACCAGTACCAAGACCAACATTTTCCAACACATTTTGAATTTTCATAACCATGACGAAAATCTAATTTGCAAACCCATACACACCCATAGACACCATTTCTAATCTGCCCAATTACCACTGTTAAATAATCCAACTTGATTTGGATTATGACTCATATATGTTGCATCAACTTCAAAGTAATAACTATTGTGCCAATATAAGTGTACCCAACTAAGAACATATGAACTGCTATATCAATTCACCTTCAAATTACTAATATATGCAGTCTTAATTGCCTGAAAATATAACGCAAATATAGCAAAAATGCTTTTTTGAAAATCTACATGTACAACTCTTTAGGAGATGAGAGGGGTGGGTGGGTTGAAGGTACTCAACCTCCAGTAACAACTGTTAATATTATTAGACTTAAAAGACCTTAATGTGCTCAGAACAAGCAAAA
Source organism: Dracogyra subfuscus (assembly GCA_016106625.1). NCBI lineage: Eukaryota > Metazoa > Mollusca > Gastropoda > Neomphalida > Peltospiridae > Dracogyra > Dracogyra subfuscus. Next base: position 4,613 of record JAECMU010204921.1, read on the forward strand.
ATACACACTGTGCCCAAATTAATGAGATCTAAAATCTTCACTGCACAGATGACATGAATTAGGTTTTCCTATTATATGCTTACGTGAGAATTTGGTTTTGTGAATGTAGTACAGTCATATGTAACACACATCTGCCTGATATACATGAACCGATATGTTCACTAATCCAGCGCACTGTGAATGATTCATCATGGTAATTTGCTCAAAATAACATTGTTAAATTCATGAACTAGTGATCAATATAACATTACAGGCCTCCACAAACTGCGAGAACAATTGTTTCTTTCGTATACTGGTGATGCAAATTTATTTAGCATACAACCAGATTCACTGTTTGTATGTAAAGGAAGAAATATTTTTATTTAATGATGCATATAACACATTTTATTTACAGTTATATGGCGTCGATGTTTGTATAAAATATACTGAATGATCCGGCCTCTCCATTTACAAAAACAAGGTGACACCACATTTGGAAATTTTAACAGTCTTAGAGAGGAAACATGCCAAATTTTTTCCATTAGTGAAAAGGCATCATTTATATGTACCATCCCGCAGACAGGATAGCACATACCACAGCCTTTGGTATACCAGCCGTGTAGAACTGGATGGAACAAGATATAGCCCAATGGGCTCCATCGATAAGAATCAATCCTTGACCAACTGTGCATCAAGCGAACGTTACACCACAGTGCTACATCCCACCCCCATAAAGATAAAAGATAAATGATGAAAGGAGAGTAGAAGAACTCACCACTTTCCATCTTCAGGTAAGTTTGAATACCTTCCCACCTGTCATGGACAAACTTGATGATCCTAGCAATCAATGCATCTCTTAGGAGGTTTCTTCTGAGGGTTTTTTTCTGGCAATTTTCAAGTTACATATGTTTGAATTGTTTTGAATTTGCAGAGGCCTGTAATATTAAGCAGTTAAGTATGATATCTGACCTTAAAAAACCACTGTACATAATAAGGATTTAACAATAAACATTGATGAAACTGAATCAGCATTGAGGTTTTTTTTTTACAAAGCAGCTGCAATTTGCCACAAGTAGTTTTAATCCATAATAATACAGTAAATGGTACCCAATACTCGTAAACAAGATATAAACAAATTTGAATACTTAAACTTTTGCATTATACATGTACAATTGACTTTATTTCACAAATGGCAGCTTAAAAGTGTAAAACTGTATTCCCCACCATAGGTTTTCATATGTACAAATTATTTTATATTCAATATATGGTACCTACTAGCTTTTTGAAACTTGTATACATTTTTGTTTTTTAATATTCCAAAAATGTTTTGCTTTTGTTCATCCTATCTAGTCCAAAAAGATAGGGACACATACATATATCATGTATAGCTACAAAGTATCTGCATGCCTGAATTTACTCATTTTTGTTTTATACACATGTAATTTGGTTATTATATGTATTTCTTGTGCTTAAACAAGTGTTTAAAATAAGAAAAACGGGCATCGTAAAAAGTTTGCCCATGGTATTCTCATTATAAAAAGTACACCATTTTAAGGTCATATTTATTTCTTCATTTTTCACAAAATTTTGTTGCATATGGTTGTAAATTGGGAGCAGTAACATCAACACACTATATTAAATAAAACAAATTAAAATAACCAATTGCTGTTTGAAATTTGTTGCATTATAATTAGTGTATACCCCTAAACTGAATACATGAAGAGGCATGGAATGATTATATAGTACCCGATGTGCCAACAGGCATCCCCTCCCCCACCAACCCTCCCATAGACTAAGTCAGGGTTTCTGCCAGAGAGTAAAATGGGTATGCACCATACCCTCCAATTTTATTTTATTTTTAACCTTTTGACAAAATTAGTTATCATTACGGTACTGTATATTTTCTAACCCTAAAGCTAACCTTAACCCATTTTCTTTCTAAGGGAAGCTCCCCATATCTCCCATTAATTGTGGCTGAATTCAATTCCATAGTACCATACCCAAACATTTCTCTATGGCAGAAACAATGCTTACCATCTTTCGCACACATACATAACATGAGGACAAGTCGAAATTTATATTTCTGTAGATTTATGATAAAACTAAAATGAATTTAATAAACAATCCCTAATCTAAAATTATAAAAAATACTAAAATATATCACATTTTTATCTATCCCCCATATTTAACGTGTAAGATATTTGATTTTTGCAATTTAAAAAAAAAGTTGTTCTTTTGATCAATAAAAATGCATACCGGTATACATCATTATTTAAACAGTAATTGTATTCGACATATCAAGCATCGATGAGCTATTAAGACTTAATGATATTTAAATATTTTTTAAAGGTGGGAATGTTTATAAAGGATTACTTTATTTTATAATGGTATACACATAAACTTCTAAATCAAACCACTGGCAACATTTTACAGTACCATGTTCTTGTTTCAGTAACCCGCATTTGGGTTAACTTTAAAATAAAATTTCAGGTAACAATTCTTGTAAATGCATATAACCTGTATAAGCAAATATGCTTACTTTTAAAATCCACAAGCTACAATGTACAAATAAAATAATGGATGCCATTACATCATTACAGGGGAGTCTAAAAGGAAAACCACAGAAAAAGTTGTTCATTTATTGGTAACTTTTCAACTTATTTCCCCTACATCTGCTTAAAAATAGCTATCAAAATTGAAGAAAAGAAAAAAAGACATGTCATCTTTAATGTCCAACAATTTTTTGTTTTTAAACAATATTAATTCCTTTCTGTAATATTGGAGTGGGCATGTGGTCTTACTGTGCACCAGTAATATTTTAATACGTCCAATACACTATAATAAGCTCTGTTTTTCATGTATTAATTTGACATGCATGTGTTAGGCCAGTTTTCCATTAAAACACGATTATGTGAGCGTTTAACGATACAGTGCACTTGTGTGCTAAAAAAAAAATATCTCCACACGTGAGTTTTTCAGCACAGTGATGTTATAATGTGGAACATTTACTTTTGACTTATATACACTCGGACAATGTAAAATTGTGTATATTAATCCACTTATGTAAAATTTGGTATATTAATCCGCTTAAGGAAAAGCACATTTTAATGCATGGAACCGCAGTCCGTAAAAGATGCACCGAATCGCGTTAATGGAAAGCAGGCCTTAGCTTGCCGCCCTCACCATGAAACCAATGGAGATTAAAGAGTGCTACATGCACTGGCTTAGGAAGGTGTCAAAAAATGGGGGTGGGAGGGGGGCCCACATTTTTATATCTACCCACATTTACACTATTAGTATTATAAAGCAAATATAAAGCAAAATATCTGAAAAGTGGGGGACACACGCCTCNNNNCCCCCCCCCCCCCCCCCATTTCCTATGCCTGTGCCTGTATTTAATAAGATGTTATCATACTGGACATTAACATTTAAATGTTTACGTTTTTTTAATTGCCATTCTTAACTGGTCTCAAAGGCATGACAGGGAGCCAGTGTGATATACTGATAGCTCCCCTTAAAACTAATAAAAGGCAAGATCTGATCAAGCAATCAAAATTCTTTTAAAATCCTGAAAATTACACTAAAATAGACCTAACCATTAGTAAAATATATATTTGTTAATTCTGACCTGCCAAATAATATTTCTCAGTGTGCATGCATCCTGTTACAAATCTAATAAAAAAATAAGTTAGTAAAAAATATATTTCTTCTGAACAAATTGACATCAATCTGTGATTTCAATAACAAAATGTAAAACGCATTAAAATATTGTGCATCGGATGGACCCAGACTAAGATCAATGTCTGACTGTATGATTATCATATTTTGAAGCCGATATTTTATATATGCCAACACATCGTGAAAATTAATATATTTTAAGTGGCTGCCTAGGGTAGTTTGATATCAATGCTCGGACTGTTGAAATAAAAACTAAATAGTATAAAAATCACTACAATAATAAAACCATCCATGGATGTATGGGAGACAGCACAAGAAAGTGTGAATTTATGGGAAATAATTAACAAGCCCTCGAAGAATCAGCAATGAAAATAAGCATATTTTTCCCCCCCACTAGACTTGTAAGTTACATCTAGATCTACTTGTCTGCTAGCATTTTCACCTGTCCACATACGTGGATTATTTTATTCAAGTTCAAGGACAATATGTTTGATTGATCAAAATGAAACATCATTGAACATTTTCACTTGTCCACTGGACAACCATTTTGCATGTACCCAAGATTTCCACTTGTCGGGACAGACAAATACTTATTTTAAACATTGATTTACATTACCAGCACATGTACCTGTAATTCTTTTTCATAAATTAATTTTTATGCATTCTCCAACTAAATCCATTCTCTACTAAATAAAAAATAAGGAAATGTCTGTTGAAAGGCATTTGAAAGTGTGGATTTGTTTGTTGTTTAAAAATAATTTAATTTGTTTAAGAACTTAAATGTTGACCTGTTGATTTTTCCTCCATAAATTCACAATTTGGAGTGCACGATCCTCCACCTTCATTCACTACAAATAAAATGTTACTAAACATATTTTAAAATAAAAAATTAAATAAAAAATAAAAAATTAATAAAGAATTTAGTTACAATCTTAAAAGTATATTATATATGTATATTTTTTAAAATCCCAAAATGATAACTAAAATTAACAAAACCTTTCAGTCCTTACTTCAAACATTCAGCCAGTGAATATCATTTTGTTAAATGTTTACACAATTTTCATTCAAGACACAATACAAGTGGTAGATGGCATTAAAAATGCAACAGCATTATGTGTCATACAACTAAATTGATTTGTTATCAGACAATCTTCATTCTAGAAACAAAATTAAGATTTAAATACATACTGTACTGACAGGGAATGAGAAGCAACTGCTGTTAAAAACAGACAAAAATACTTTCTCATTTATATTTAATCAATTTCACAAGCAGCTTTTGCTTTTCATCTTACTGCATGACATACTATTTAGATTTTAAAGAATTAGTTTCAACGATGTCAACATTAGAACTACTAATATTAAATTAGATATTGCAACAAAAAACGAAGTGATCTAAAACAGCTAGAATTCTGTTTCTAAATTCTAGCAATGAGATGCATTTGTTTTTTGCACTAAATTGTCAGAAGCAGAAACTGTTTCCCATTCCACAAAATGAATTTCAATTTGTTGTACAGCCTTTGCAAATGCTTGTCACAAAAGTGAGTTGGGAGTAAAAATTAATGCATAGGTGATATCATAAGAATTAATTAAAATGCAATATTTTCAATTCAGTTTGATTTACCCCAAGCCTACTTTAAAATGTGCTCTGCAGTCCCCTATTTGTATATTGTCACTATTACAGTGTCAGTGAGCACACACACAAAAATATATAATATATATTTACACCTGTATGTACAGTAAATCTGTTTGAACAATAGTTTTGACATACTTGCACTGCACTTATCTTAATAATATAATGCAATTATAACATACCAGATAAAAATGATAAAGTAATCATAAAAAATGGGCAAAGCTTAAAAAAACATGTGTTTTTTTTCTTTAAAAGAGGGAAAAGAAACCAACAAAAACAACATGTCACATCACAGATAAAGCTGTTTTGTAACTGGTTTTAGACCGGTAGCTTCAATAATTTCTCAATTCATAAAAGTGTCACAAGATATTCCATTTGATTCAGTGATGCAGAAAGCATTTCAAGTCCATCTTGACATAGAATCTGGTGTATTAATTCCCACTTGACAGAATACATCTGTGTGTATACTTGCCACAATCCACATATTATTACATCCAATTTGTACAGAACTGAAATCCAATCTGCAAACATCCCATTTTCAGGGCTCGAACTGGAGAATTGTTACCAACTGCAATGTTGAGCCTGTCAACAGCAATTTGAAACCACAAACTTTTAAAATAAAACCCCCAAAATAATCCCTTTAACCAACTAATAATTTCCATCCCGGAGCAAAAAAAAAAACCTGCCATCATTAATGACCCAGTCCTACAGCAAATAATACAATACGTAACTATGGCAATTGCTGTCTTTTGTTAAGTTTGAGCCCTGAAATTGTTTAGAATTGAAATCCAATCTGCAAACACAATATTAAAATGTTTAGAAAGATCTACCATGCTTTAATAGTATAATTCTCCATTGTTAAAATGTTTTTGTTGAAAAAAAATGCTAGTATCACACATTACTGCTGCAGCAAAGCATATTGGACGGTTTTTTCAAATTTTGATTGTACACAATCTCATAAACTTCATATTGTCAGTAAGTTTGTTTGCATGCTATAGGGTTGATCCAATCTGTGGTAATTTCGTTCTAGCATTTAACTCATCGCCTATACCAAGGTGTCGAGTTTTACCACTAGCTGAAATCGACCCATTGGGCAATTTTGGCATTCCTGTGCTGCGACTGGCTCCAGAAGTACGTATGGTACCCGAATCCAACCTCACCTCATTTGATGGAGGCTTCGGGAGTCTGCGGCGTAACCATGGGTGTCTAAGAGCCTGTCCTGGCGTCATGCGGGTAGCAGGGTCCCAGTCCAAGCTACGCTTCATGAAATCGATGAAAAGTGGATCATCGGTTCCTTTCAGGGCCGTTACCATATCTTTACTCTGTGGTGGGCCTCTTGTTTTGCCTCGCCTCGACCGCCCACCGTTTAGAACAGTACTGCCATCGGGTAAAGTTGATACTGTGCAGTATCTTGGAAAACCCTTAGAACTTATAAAATTCCGTGCTCGTTTTGACTGGTCCAACAGTTTTTGTGGTGGCATACCATAGAGTTCGATGATGCATGCCAATTGATCCCCTTCATCTTCGCCTGGGAACAGGGGGTAACCGGTTAGCAACTCTGCGAGAATGCACCCAAGACTCCACATATCGATAGGCATACCATACTTGGCCCCAAGAATAACTTCAGGCGCCCTGTAGAATCTTGACTGAATGTAAGTATATATCCGCTGATGTTCGTAGCAGCTAGAGCCGAAATCAATCACTTTGATTCCACTCCGTCCCTGTTGTTTCAATAGAATGTTTTCTGGTTTGAGATCACAGTGAATTATTCTATTTTTATACAGAGCATCTAAGCATTGCAATATTGAGTGTGCAAACTTCCGTACAAGCTGCAAACTGAATCCCTGAAATTTGTTCTTTTTTATGAGCTCATACAAATTCATACTCAACAATTCAAAAGTTATGCATATGTGATTTCGGAACGTAAAATGTTCTAGCATATGTACAATATTCATGAGATTGTCTTTGTCCTGTTTTTTAAGATGTTCTAAAATTCTGATTTCTTCTTGTGCTTGGCGATGAAACCGTTTTTCATTTCTAACCATCTTCAGTGCTACATGCTGAGATATTCTATGGTCGTATGCCTTCACTACCTGGCCAAAACTACCTTTTCCGATCACTTTCAGAACTTCATAGCGGTAAGATACATGGTCATGAGGTACATGAATGTACGATCCATTATCATCATCATAACCATTGTTATTTGCTCCTCCAATGACTCCTTGCCTTTTTTTTGCATTTTGACCAACAAAATAAATCTGTGGAAAATTGAAAATTTCGTGATGTTCAAACGAACTCAGTTTATGCATATACTGCTTCATAGCAGTTTCTGGAGTCATGGTGTTTCGACTTCTGGCCGCTGACCCGCCCTTGCTTGTGTTACTCCCAGCACTGGAACTGGGCCTTGCGGGGACGTTGTGTGGTTGATTGTCTTCATTGTGATCGCCGCCATTTTGGTTATCTCGCTTTTCGTGATGGTGTTTGTGGTCTTCAAACAACTGCTGTACTTTTACGCTGGTATTCATATGAGAACTGTGAGCCGTTCCGCCGACCGTCTGACTACTTAAAGGAGGGAGATGATGGGATGTAGTATCGATTGTATTATGTGTGTACATATCCCCTGTGGTTAGCAAGGACCGGGTCCTCTGAGCTGGGACCGCTTTAACACGCGTGGACATTCTTCCATTGATCCAACCACGTCTCAAAAATTACAAAGTTTCTTACCGCTACATAGCTCTCCGTTAGTTCCGAAATTTGTTGAATATACGAGTTTTATCAGTAAAACACTTTACAAATTGTTCCCACCGTACAATCTTCTCCAGACGACGAGCACAATGTTGTTATTTAGCGAAAGAATGGACTCTTCGTTGCCATGCGCAACCCTGGTTGGCCAGACGTGGTGTGCGTGACGTCGTGGAAACTGTGGTCACGTGAGTCAACAAAAGCGTGTGACACACTGCCGCTCATAATATTGACGTAATCATGCAGTTATGTTTTTTACTTATTAAATTATTTTTTCTAAGTTGCACATACGTGACTGCGCGTTGAGCGTTCTGGAGTCGACCCCCACCTGCTCAAAGTGATTATTATATATATACATACATACATACAT
>JAECMU010204923.1:0-32410 GCA_016106625.1 Dracogyra subfuscus
TCATAGATTTGCAATAAAGTGAACGATTCGGGTCAAATATTGGGTTAAGCTCCCCCACTATAAATGTTTTAGGAGTGTTTGGGGCTTTTTTGAACAGAAAAGTTTGTTTTTTACTTACATTTTATATACATATAAAAATGTTGACAATTGTGAACCATTGTGATAAGAATCGCAATGTGTTAATTACAGTTCAGAAGGTGGGACGTAGCCCAGTGGTAAAGCACTTGTCTGATGTGTGGTCAATCTGGGATCAATCCCCATCAGTGGACTCATTGGATTATTTCTTCTTGTAGCCAGTGCATCATGACTAGTATATCAAAGGCTGTGGTATGTGTTATCCTGTCTGTGGGATGGTGCATATAAAAGATCCCTTTCTACTATTGCAAAAATGTAGCAGGTTTCGTCTCTAAGATAAGACTACGTCAAAATTACCAAATGTTTGACATCCAGTAGCCAATGATTAATAAATCAACGTGCTCTAATGGTGTTGTTAGACAAAACAGACTTTAACTTTAACTCTTAAGACTACGTCAAAATTGCCAAATGTTCGACATCCAATAGCCAGTGATTAATAAATCAATGTGCTTCAGTGATGTATTTCACGTTATCTTTCAGCTCGAGATGCAGATGAACGTGAACAGTGGATAGCTGCTCTAGAAAACACTGTTTACCGACACTCACAGCCAGGAAAGGTGGGCCATTTAACCTTTAGACTACTAGATTAATTTTTGACAAAAACCAAGTTTATAGTTTTTTTCACATATATTCACTTAAATGTTTTATAAATACATAAAATAAAGTTCATATTTGAATCGGTAATTATTAGGTTTTTCTGATTTTTGTTATATTTTAGATAAGTTAATATCGATTAAAATTAGGCCAAAAAAATCTAGAAAAAGTCACATTTTCTTACGGATATTTGTGATTAGCTATCCAGTAGTTGTGTCCATTATTCCCGATAACAGTGGTTTTCTAACCAATTTTTTTATATTTTTTAAAACAAACTACCAAGTTTTGGTGATTTTCATTGTTGGTAAAACAATCAAATTTATTATTAAATTAGTTATTACAATCAGCTAGTTATTCCTCAAAATGACTGTGGCATGCTGCCATTGTTGTCAAGTGAAAATACTTGCAGAAAACCAAGACATAAACATAATACACCATCTTGTTTCTTTTTCTGTTTTTGGTGAGTGCTGTGTGCAAACTGGCAGGAAATGTGTACAGTATTTTGCCTGTTGTAGTTGGAAGGTTAATACAAAAGAATATCCCATAATTATAATTTTTATATTCAACAGGAAGTTTGTATTTTATCTCTTGAAATAAGCTCTCGAATTTATTATATAAAATGATGACTCACCAACCAAAAAAAGTATTTGACGTAAAATGTTAATGTCAGCATATTAATTGTGAGTGTTTTAATTAAAATCAAAACTTGCAACCATTTGGGTATGTTAAACATTTTTTAAATTTTGAAGTCAGTTTTGTGTCATTATTTTCAGAAGGTTGAACCTAAAACTGCAGCCAGTATAGAAGAATTTGACCACAAGTTGATGGAGACTGATGCTTATCTTCAAATCCTTATTGATCAAATCCAGGTTAGTATGCAGTAAATGATTTGGTTTTTGTTAACTTTCTGTAAACTGGGACAAAATCTCGGGCCCAATTGCAGGTCGCAAAATTTATATGCACGCATTATGTTCACCTCCATTATTTTTTACAGATGCCAGTGGTGATTCACAAAATTTAAACATCACGAGAAAAGCATGTCGCAATATTTATCCGATTTACAGTACTTTTTATCTACAACATTTCTGTAATGCATAGATCTGTAATAGGTGTGATGTAATGGGACTAATATTAACAGTGAATGTGCAGTTTGTTTGATAATTACAGTACAATAGAACATGTTTTAATTCCAATTCGCAACTAAAATAATTATGAATTAAACATTGTCAGAAATACATGTGCATTTTCAAGCATGATGAAGAAAGAGAAAAAGTGTTTGTGTAATTTCTTTTGTAAGGAGGGTCTGAAAACCCATCACTGTATTTAAAAAGATCATATTTCATGGTGTTCCTCGGTTGAGTTGCATTAAATGTAATGTAAATGAATAATGTGAATCTCGTTAAATATATCCACACAGTCACAGTATTCAGGTTCCTGCTTACACATGTCTGTATATACATATATTTCAGGCCCTTGAAGCAAGAATTGAAGCTTGTCCTGATGCAGTTGAGAAAGAAAAGTATAGTGTTATCAAAGTGACAGCTGATGTAAGTGTATATGATCATATTATAATAAATATTTGTTGTTTATTAAATATTTATTTAATTTGTTGACCACAGTAGTAATCATAATCAAATATAGACTTAGTCTCTGAACCTTAAATAACAGTATGTAGATGTGTTTAGATGATCAGTCAGTTTGTGTCAGTAATCGGCTTAAAGGTCAAGGTTGCATGCTGTCATGCATGTTATATAAAATAATATAGGAACTGTTTGGTCTTTACATTTTAAAACAATATGATCATTAATTCCAGCTTAATATAAAGTTTTTCTTTCTTTATTTTGTTATTTATGTGCATATTTTATTCATTGAAATAAGATTTATTATGATTAGCTTCTAATAATGTAAAAAACAACAACATCAAAAACCTCTTGGATTGATAGACTTTTAAATTTCCTAAAAGCTATATCTAAAAACTAAATATAATCTAAGGTTAAAGCTGAATTCTGAAGATTATAAGCAATTCAGCAAATGTGGTCTGAAAATATTGAATGAAATTTACATTTCAATAAGACAAACAGCTAAAATGGTCGTAAATCTACATAGGACACATGTTTTTTTAAAAATACCTTTTGGGGATTTAAGAATGTGAATATAATTTGCCAAATTTAACTTTTATTTCACATTTAGCAATTTAGTGAATTGTTTGTAGCATATAATCTAATGATTTGTTTTCTTTTCAGGGAATGGTGGAGGCCATTAAACATGCAATTGTGATGATGCAGATTACAAAGGTTTGACATTGCTTTATAAATGTAAATACAATATTGGTTATGTTTTTTTTATGCATTTGGTGTATAGATTTTTTTCTTCTTTTTTTGGCATAAAATAAATAACATAATTGTTTGATTAATCAATGTTGTAACTAAAAATGTACCATATTAAATGCAGTGAAAACTGAAAATTTGTTGTTAGGGTGTGAAAAATATGATGCAGTGATAAGTATGTTATTAATGGATGAGATATTTAATTTATATGTTATATTTTGACTTTTAAACCGGTAACCATGTTATTGTTGAGGTAATCCTAGATATTATACAATTTAGTTTGAAATCCAGTGTTATACAGTAATGAAATTTTAAAATATCAGTTGATTGAACATTTATACTGGTGGATATTCTGTGGCTTAGAGTGCAGACTATTTCATACCACGTGTATTAGTATAGAAAATTAAAAACTATGCTAGTACTGACTTTATATCATTATCTTTGGTTCTACATGTAAATCATTTTGAAAACGTGTCCTGTATTCACTTAAAGACCTATTCTATCACATGTTATTATAGGAAGAACAAGTTTGTCCTCCAAATACTCCTTTGGTATGTATCGTGTGTGCCACATTACTGTACTCAAATCAAGAACCAACATGAAACCTTGAAGCCATTCCTTAGTCTGCACAGAATATTATCTCACCCACAAATATACCAATGCTTGATGATATTTTACATATTATATTCATCGTTACTGTTAGGTATTAGTGGTCTTGCTCTAATAAATATTGCCATTAATGTTGAAGTTGTAATTTGTATTGATCTTAAGAAATAGTTATGGTTTCTGTGTCTGAATTTTTAATTTTTTTAAAATTATTATAATGAGTAAAAAATGCATGTAACTGAACTAAATAATGTTTTGACAGGGTAAACTTTTCCCACCAAAGATTGTAAGTTCTTTGATTTAAGTGCACCGACCAATATAATAAAAGTATACTGTCATTATTGCACCTTGCACAGTCGTCTGTTTGTTAAATATATAGCAGACGGGTCTTGTAACTGCTTTTTTGTATGCTTAGTATCTTCTGATCAATTATTGTTGATGAATTGACCACAAGAAAAAATCTACATTGTAATTTTTCTTTGACAAATCACTCCTCTTTACTTCCAATCAAAACCCAAAACATAGCTGAAGTAGTGGTTTTAATAGTCTGTCATTTCTAACAGAAAAAAAACCCCCTAAAAAAAAGAACAAGCAAAAAACGGTATTTCCCAACTTATAAAATATTTAGTTTGTTGTTTTGTAGGCATGTGAATGCCAGGGTTTCTACTAGAGGGTAAAATGGGTATTGCGCCATACCCAATTTTGTTTGCAGATTTAATTATTTTTTAAGTTGATCTTTTTACAAAATGAATGACTCATCCATCATTTCTGTATGATTTTTTTTAAACCTGGGGGCCCCATACCCCCTATCAGCTATGGTTTTATTCAGCACATTCATCATAAATACATGTTTTCAATTTCATAGTGCCATACCCAACAATTTCTTTCTTAATTTCTATTTAATATCTACATACACAATTTTATACAATGAAAAATAACGGAAATTAAAAAAACCACCCACAATTATTAACTTGGTTATAATTTGCTATGGTCTGTTCTAAAATTGAATACAAAGAGGTAGCAGGAGATACTGTAATTATTATTTTATGCCTGGTGGATCTGTGGACATTTTTTTTCTCACTATGCATACTTGGCATCAATAAAAGTCTATCTTGTGGATTGTATGTATGCAAATAAATGGTATTTCCCCCCCCCCATTAATTTAAAAAAAAAAAACCCAGTGGATAATCTAAAAATATCTCCCTTTGCATCATTCACAGCAATGATACATTTACATTATCATTAATTAAAAATAAATAGTTTAATACTCCAATAACCATTATGGTATTTATTAAAATGCATGACGATTTAAACTATTAAACTAAATAATATATTGAATGGCTTGTTCTTGCATTATCTCATATTCATACTAATATATTATTGTTACAGTAGTAGTCTAATATTGTATGATTGAACTCTGTTAGTGCATGTAAATTGATTGCTACTATGAGCTATACACCAATTTTGCCGTTAATAACAGCACAGAATAAAATTAGTTCTAATAGCTTTATATGGGTGTAAAAATAATGCACTAGTTGGTTGAAAAATAAAACAAAACAATCACACATAATGTCTTTTAATATTTTATTGACAAGAATTAACTTCTAAATATGTTTTTCCTTTTTTCAATATCACCATTTTATATATAGCTGCTAAATGTTGGAAGAATTATGAATACAAAATTTATTTTCTACATGTATGTCAAACAGAATGTCATGTACCAGTATTTAGGTTACAGCACTGGATATTTTTATATTTAATTTATTTAGCTCTTTTTGTCATTGGGTTATAAGTACCGGTACTGTTGGATGCAAATAATGATATGGCTCACTTTGATGGAATAATAATTATTTTGTAAAAAGTTTTTTGTACATGGACATAGATTTGATTTTATTGCATGGGATAAATGGCCAGCATTTATTTAAACTAACAATGATGTATTCAAAAGTGTATCTTAACTATTAATGATATTTAGTACAGAGTCATTTAGTCACTAGAGCAAGATGACTATCAACATCTTGTGAAACATACCTAAGAATCTTGGTATAATCCTTTAAGCACTTGTATATGTTAACCCTAACACATCTGCCTGTTTAATGAATGATAAGCACTATGTGTTACCTTTGTTTATTACCTCAACCCATTTTACCTCAAACCTATTATTGCTATTTATTGGTGAAAAATTGTTAGGCCAGTCCTCAGTAGGTCTGGGCTGGTTTTTTATGCTAAATAGTGAATAGTTCAATTGTACCATAATTAATTAGGATATTATTAAACTGTTAATAACTGTCCTTTTATAAAATGTCTGAAGCTGAATATATCGGATGGCCCAAAACACTGATAAACCTTGTGAATGTGGAACTGGCTTAAAAGTATGGTGATATTTCACATTCGTTACTATATGGATATTTGCCACATTCGTTAACAATTATTGATTAAATATTGTTAAAATAGCAACATATTAACAATTTTAAGTAAAAAATGTGATGCAAATTTAAACAATTACCCCAGTTATTTTAGTCCATGTGAGTAATAATAATAATAAATATAACCCATATATATTTAATGCTTACAACCCTTGCAGTTTGCTGATCAGTATTCAGCAATGCCTATGTAATACTAAAAGCTGCAGTAAAATTAATTAATGCTGATGAATTTCTAATGAAGCCAAGTTTATTTTAGCTGAAGTAAATTACTTTTGCCTGAGTATTTGATTCAGCTGAGGCAGCTAAACAAATGCTGAGGCAATTTACGTAATTAATTGAAATTTCTTTAGAAATGTTAGAAAAGTGATTAATCTGTACAAAATGTTATTAGTTTTAATCTAATCTGTATTTTTATTATCAATTGACTGATATGACTACTTGATGACAAACAATGTGAAGTTGGTCTATGATCATATTCCATTTGTTTATGATCATATTCCATTAATTAATAATACATACATGTATATCTTACTATTTCTTAGTCTTTTCTGTTTTTGAAAAACCCAGGAAAGTGAAAAATAATACTGTAGGTGTTGAGGAGTGCAAATTTGCACCTCGAGTTGATACAGTTTAAAAATGGCAAACAGTTCATATAGTAAATGTTGAGAATGTTTTGTTTTTGTGTTACAAGTCGTAAGTATGTGTGGAAACTGATAAAGCAGTAAAATCTCTCAATAGTAATAAACTAGAAATACAGTGTTTGTGAACAATCGTGTTTTTCAGGAGAGTCTAAAGGAGCCAATTCTAAATGGAACATTAGTGGACCTGCCTCTGCTGACCAGTGAAGCCAACTTCAACCATTTTGATAGACTCAAACCTCCAGGTTAACTAGTTCAATATATCACCTAGTTATGTATACATCACACACTACCACATATGAATGGTAGTATTACATAACATCATCATTATTATATATATAATCAAAAGTATTGTTAATACTATTCAAAGGAAAGTATATTATTATTATTATTTCAACTTATTTTCATGCTTATGTCCAATTAAGGTTCAAGCACACTGTCCTGGGCACACACCTCAATTAATAGGTCTTATTACACTTAAACAGAAAGTACTTAGTTCAGTGTTAATGTTTGTTTTGACTTATTAACCTCATTAATCCATTAATCATGGCAATAGGCAATACTGTGGAGATTACCTGATTGTTTTAAATTTTCTGCAACATGTATTTTGCAGTAGAACTTTCATATTTGTTAATTATATTTTTTTGTAATACTAACAAATTCCTCTCTCTGAAAAATAAGAGAAGACTATTTTTCCACAGTGTATTTTTTTAAGTGTTCCTTTTTTTAATTGCCAGGGTTACTTAAGAATATATTACTGTATTACACATATCCATATGAGCACATGTGATTCCTACAATACCATTACAATGCACACCTGCTAACAATCTTCACTTTGAGGCACACAAATAATTATTGATACAGGTATTGGCACAAAACAAGGAAGTAGGTCAAAATGTGATTATTGAAACTTATTCAACTAATTTTTTGCACATTATATATCTGCAGAAAACATAATAGATAAAGTTCAAAATGTTGTGTGACAGAGTAACAAAGATAATAAATGTAATGAGTTAAGCAAATTAGACAAAAGACAAAGAAGTTTATAATTAATATGCAAATAAGATAATCAAGCAATAAATGATGTGATAACTGATTGAATTCAAAATATTGAGCAAATTTAAATAATAGAGAGGGTTTAAATCACTTAAGTGTATGGCAAAGTATACATGTACTCATTGTAACTGTTTAAAAGTTTTATTTCGAAGAAAAAAACACACTGTACATGTAACAATACATTATCTTTATAAGCAGTTGGGATTTGACAATTTTAACTAATAATTTTCAGTTTTAAAAATGAGATCAAAATTAATATGTTGGTGTTTTGTGCTGCTCTACTGTTAATGACACCAAACACTACATTATGTTGCTACATGTACACATAAGAAATCAAAACATCAATAATGTCTTTTAATTAAGTACTGAAGTGATTGCTCAACATTCCTGGGGGTTTTCGGTTCGTGAGTTTTGATAGTCTTACTAGTTTGAGTTGTTCATTAATATATAAATTATGGTTTAGGTCACTCCAGAAATTATCATATGAAAACAATTAATGGTTTTATTTTTAAATGCTTTATTGCAATTGATTTTTTATTGTTATTATTTGTTTTTAAGAATAATACATATTTTATGCATGTTTTGGAATATAAATTTAATTTGGGAATTCTTTACTGTTATATATTAAAAAATTTCATTCAGATATATTTGATGTGATTACACTTTTTAAAATATTATTCTGTGGTTGTATTTAAAAAACACCCTATCATATGATTAATTCTGGAAGTGTCTTTGTCTTCTTCACATCTTTTACCCCAGTGTGTTGCTAACCCAACACCGACACTTGTTTCCTCTTCACAGTTCCCTCCTCCATTTCCTCCGACAATGTTTGCGTGGAGCAAGGTATTGACGTGGTGCACAGCATGGGTGGCAAGGGCACATCTCTCCCTAACATTAACCTTGCTGCGGGTACGTCTTTCACATTAGTTAGTCAGGTTGGTTGATGTTGCGCCTGTGATGAAAGTCATGGAAGATGAGATATATGGTCTACTTTTCCAACAGCAATGATTTCAGAGCTTTAATTTTTATCTCCTTGTTTAGTTTTTGTGTTTAGCTTTATTTATTTCCTTAATTTCAGGTCATCAGCAAGATTTGTTTTTTATTAACATTATTTCAAACAAATGAGTTTGTAATATTCTTAGGAGATAACCATATGGAGTTTTGCGGGTGTTATTGTCTATTTGATCCGCAAATGTAATTTGAAACATTTGCGGACATCAAATAGACAATAACACCCAGAAATATAAAAACTCTATATTGTTATGTCCATTGTAAACTGAATCGTTTTTCTAAAACACTTAACTGTATATTTGGCATTTATTGAAAAAAATACCTGGCTACAATCTAACTGTAGACCCTTGAATCGTCAACTTTGCCGGTTCCAATTGCTAATGATGTCACCTTTAATGAGGTCATTAGCTTTCTGGGTGTTATTGTTTATTTGATCCCGGAAAAATAGTGTAATTAACCAATCACAATATAGAATGCACCCGCCATCAGTTTACAATTTTGTATAATGATTAAATTGTTGTGTATTTACCCATGAAAATGCACAACTCTAAGACTTTTAAGGAAGATGTCGTTTACCAAATGTCATCATTTGTTGGCCATATGAATACATTCCTATGTTAGTGAAGTCTCAATGGACTTTATACAAACAATTTAGTAAAGAGAATATTCAAACATATACATATATATATATGTTTCGTTAAGTGCAACTGAATGTAATTATCAGAACTGATTACACATTTTTTCCATTGCTATTTATATTTGTACATGCATGAGTGGAATACATTAGATCAGTCCTTAACTATATAAATAATGAATTTTAAATAACAGATTAAAAACACATGAAGAAACAAACTACATGTATTTTAATACAATTTTTACATTTTTGTTATTATTACTAATACTTTTTAACACCAAAACTATTGACATTATTATTATTATAGGCATTATTTTTTCTTATATGGAATTCCATTTTAAAATACTAAAACATATTTCATTACAGTGATAAACAAAAAACCGTATAGGAAAACAAATTCCATCTAATGTAATTTTATACTCCAATTTATCTAGTAATGATGTTTTGTTTTTTCTTCTGAACTCTTAGAAAAGGCTCATGATGTCACGGACAATCTAGATGTTAAAAGTGATGGTTTGATTCCAGAAGTTTCGTATTCCAGCAGTGATGATGAAGAGTTTTATGATGCTGAGGAACAAAAGTCACAACAGTCCAGTCCACAGTAAGATTTATCACAGAAAATCAACACTGCTATGGACATTATTAAAGGGGAATCTTTTCTCTGTATTTTTAAAATAATTTTCTATTATCTCCAGCAACATAGGTGATGCCAGGGTTGTGGAGCCTTGAATCATCACCTGACTTTTTCTTCTCTCTTACATAATCATCAGAAGACCAAACACAAGTGAATTATATAATATAAAAGGTTTTAATTTGTTTCTCAGCATATTAATATACATCCCATATGTTTTATAGATATATATATTCAGATGTGCAGCTTACAGTTTTAGAAAGCCAAATAATAACAAATCATTGTAATATGTACTTGATTCATGATGTAGTTTTAACTGGTTGGATGAGATATAAATGGCAGGTGACTGACTACCCCTGGGTGTGATTATGTTTTGATGCAGTTTAATAAATATTACATTAATCATAAACTTTTATAGATATTATGCTTATTCAGTTTAAACTTTGCATAAGGATTTGAATGCAAGGCCCTTAGCCAGATGTTACTAAAACATTTTATGGACAAAAAATATGTATGACTATAATAAAAGTAATACCTTGTCCTTACAAATTGGGGGCAAAGGTAACCACTACATATTTCATAAAGGTGAGAAAACAATCAATATATTACAGTCTTGTGGAATAGTCAATATTTTGTGGTAATTTGTAGGAGAAAAGTTTCAATATCTACTGATCATTTGAATGAAAATAACCATGCAGGACCGACAATTATTGCAGCTGAAGATGACTATTATGATGGTATGTTGCTAATTTTTTATTTCACATTTTTGAGTTTTTAATCAAATCTCATATTTTTGTGCTGGTGTGTGATTAAACACATACTAATTTTTAATCTTGGTAATTTTATATTATTTTTAAAAAGGTTAAAATGTGATCGTAAATGCCATATGCAGTTGTTGGTAATTTTATTTCTTCTGTAATGAAAGTTCCAGAAGACAAGATGCTAATGTTACTTTACCATTTTGAATTTTTCAGATCTTCATTTAATTTCTGCATTTAGTTCTGTTTCTTAGGAACAGTAAAGCAGGTTTTACACATAATTTTATCAACTCAAACTCAAACTTATTACAGTACTTATTAGGACAAAATTTTATTTATATATTTGAATTGTATTTTCACTGGTTGTAGATACAGGCCAAAATGTGTTTTGTAACAATTTTATCTGTATTTAAGATATTTTATTTTTTATTTTTACAGAACTGTATGATGAAGTGGATAAAGAAGATTGTAAGTGTTTTTCTCACCACTCGTACAAAGATTTCTTCATATCCTTTATTTCATCTCATCTCTATATTTATAAACTGAAATTTATATCTTACTTGTAATTTAATGTAACTCTTTTAAAAAATACAATTTTAAATATGGTTGTTTTCAAAACATAGACAAGTTCAGTTATTTTTAAATAGGAAAGCGTGAAATATGTCAGTTCATAATAAAAATAGTTATAATTTTAACACTTATTTGTGTGTTGACAACTGACATGGTTATAAACAGTGATCATGACATTTTGGTTTGTTTGGAGTTTGAATTCTGCATTTTGTTCTTACTTTGGATTTTTAAATTAATTTTAAAATGTTTAAAAAAAAATTCTACTATTTTAAAGAAGTATATCCACAAAAACTCTTATCTTGCATTGTGAAATATGGATGAATGTTAAGTCTGACTGGTTTGTTTTCAGTGGGTTCTCTGGAGCAGCATGGCAGTATCATTGCTCATCTTCTGTCCCAGGTCCGTATCGGTATGGACCTCACCAAGGTCGTTCTCCCCACGTTCATTCTGGAGAGGAGGTCCCTATTGGAGATGTTTGCAGACTTCTTTGCACACCCAGATCTCTTTGTCAAGTAAGAGCATTGTACAAACTGATGAATTAAATGATAATAATTAGAATCTTCTGTCATTACTGAAATGAATCTAACCGAAAACAAAACAAAACAGTGCTTCACTGATTAACTGCAACAAGATGTTATGTGAACTATGAAAATAAACAGGGCAGTTTCTTAATATCTGTTATGTGATTTTTTTCTTTCTTTTAAATCGCATTGTGTCCAAAATATTAAGCTGACTTCAACTTTTCACAACTGCTAAAAATTCAAGACTTGAGCCAACAAACCCAACGATATTTGCAACTGTTTAAAAATATTTTAAATGTATGGACCCTTCTATGTTTTGACTGATGAACATGGCATTGTAAATACTAAACAACACTTTGTTTTCCTAACTCACAGATTTGAATGGTGGTTGTAAAATTATTTTAGTTCTTTATTTTGATATGGTGGTAAGCTAGTTTTAACTTTACAAAATATTTATTTTCTAGAATAGCAGATCTTGAAACACCTAAAGAGAGAATGGTTCAGGTTATTCGATGGTATTTGTCGGCATTCCATGCAGGAAGAAATAGTTCTGTTGCTAAGAAACCCTACAACCCAATCATCGGAGAGACATTCCAGTGTGTGTGGAGCCTCCCTGAAACGGGAACCAGCAAGGTAAGTCCAGTTAACTTCCAACTTTAAATTAAATTACACCGGGGGTCATTTCATATAAGAGGTCATCAAATTCTGTATTTCCTTGTTCTGTTTGAAAAACTGTCTTTATTGCAAATAGTTTTAAGACTAAAACAATGATTAAAGCTTGAATGATTCATTAATAATTCTTAAGCTCAGAGCTGTACATTATATACAGCATTTTGTCTCTAGAAATTAGTTAAGTCTTCAGACATTGGTCATAAAGGTTGTGTTCCAGATTGGACTCAAGGAAACGCTGATATGAAATGGTCCAGTGTTGTAATACTTTTGATAAACAAATGAACATAATATTCAGATTAGGACTGTACAGAATTAATAATGTGATGCTGACCAAACCAATTACAAAGTAAAGTACAAAAATGGACTTTTTCTATGTTTTCCATTAAACTGTTAATAATTAGCAAATTTGGGTGTTTTCTTCATTTAAAACAAGTTAATGTGATCAATAATAATAAACATATTAAGTAAATATTTGACCTTTCATTTGTTGATTTTTATCTTTGAAGGAAACAGTAGAGGACGGACCTCTGCCATGGTCTACTAAGGATAACCTGGCTTTTATTGCAGAGCAAGTTTCACACCACCCACCTAGTAAGTGTATTAGTCTCGATGTCCTGTCTAGATCTCGCACTGAGACAAGTACCCATCCATTGATCAGTTATTCAGTCTGTGAATTTTATGGTGTGTTTTAAAACAATTGAAAAGTCTTTCTAGTCCAGATCTATGCTGAATTCAAGTCATTTTGGGGTCAGCTCCACTGAGTATTTCTTTTAGCAAATTTCAAATGATTTTTTGTTGTGTTGAAGTAGTTCTGATTTTTAGAAATATTTAATAAATATTTTGTCACTAAGTAAAAGGGATTTTAACTGTTAATTTATTTGTCCATTATATTACTATCTATCGAATACTTGTATGTATTTTTAATTTTTTCACTCACAACACAAGAAAGCTCTGATAAATGTCTTCTAGTTCAAGACTTCACTAATGACGTGGAACATGTTTAGTTTCAGCATTCTACGCAGAGCATTACAACAAGAAAATTAGTCTTGACGGCTACATCTGGACGAAATCCAAGTTCCTGGGTTTATCCATTGGAGTCCACATGATAGGACAAGCTGTGATATCGGTGATTGGAAAAGACGAAGAGTACACGATCACATTTCCCAATGGATATGGCAGGTGGGTTATTAGAGCTCTTCTGGTCCAACCAGAGGGGACTGTAAGTTTCGTCTCTGTCCTTCTGTCCGTCTGTATGTCTCTCTGTCTGTCCAATATATAGATTTCCAGAATGTTATTTTTACAATGCCTCAAAATATTGAACTGAAATTTTGTGTTTATCTTTAAAATTTTACTTTATTGTGAGTTACCTATTATTGACAGTCATTACCCTTGAACTTAGGAAATATGAAAAGTTGTTTTCTGGAAAACAAATTGCAATTTTTTTTTAACTTATGGCTTTATCACAGACTGTTACGGATAAAGTTTGACGTTTACGGCGAGTTACCAATTTTTCAGAGTTATGACCCTTGAACTTAGGCAATAATAAAAATGTTTAAAGAATGCTTGTTAATCTTAAAAGGATGTGAGGAAGGTGGTTGGTAGATAGAAATGAGAGAAATGTTTTATTTAATGAAGCACTCAACCCATTTTAATTACGGTTATATGGCGTCGAACATATGGTTAAGCACTTCACAGATTTTGAGAGGAAACCCTCTGTCGCCACTTCATGGGCTACTCTTTCCAATTAGCAGCAAGGCAGGATAGCACAAACCATGGTCTTTGTTGAAACAATTAAGGATCACTGGTGAGTGCAAGTCGTTCACACCTACACATTGAGCCTTGTGGATCACTCACTCCGGGTTTGGGGTCTGTATCAGGATTAAAAATCAATCCCTCAACTGGGATCCGAACCCAGTACCTACCAGCCTGTTGACCGATGGCCTAACCATGACACCACCGAGGCCGGTCCTGGTTGG
This sequence comes from Dracogyra subfuscus, assembly GCA_016106625.1. Lineage (NCBI taxonomy): Eukaryota > Metazoa > Mollusca > Gastropoda > Neomphalida > Peltospiridae > Dracogyra > Dracogyra subfuscus. Next base: position 14,556 of record JAECMU010204923.1, read on the forward strand.
TAGATTGACACTAGTACTTAATGGCTTGTTTTTTCTTTTCAGATCAATTTTAACAGTTCCATGGGTAGAACTCGGTGGGAAAATTCAAATTGGATGTGCTAAGACTGGCTACAGTGCAACTGTTGAATTTCATACCAAGGTTATAATTTAATAATATTGACTATTATTGCAAGAAAGTCAAATTTCTAGATAATGGTTAAATGTTTTTATGATGTAAAATTACATTCATATTAAAAAAAAAATTAATGATAAATATTGCTATAATTTTAAATATGATTTTCAGTCATTAATTTTACATAATGAGTTACTTTTTAAATTTCTTCAAATCAGTCAGGGATGGGCAAAATATACTGATGAAAAGTAAGGTAACACATCAAATTGTAAACAATGTCTGTATTTCATACCAAGTTGTAATGTGGGATTGAATGTCTGTACTGTTGAATGTATTGTCTATATGTTCCCAGTCAATTTCTTGTTGCTATCTGTGCGATCCTTTATTTCTTTCCATCAGTATATGTAATTCTGTAAACCTTTTTGGATTGGTCAGTTGTTCTTTGCATTCCAATTTATTATTTTATGATTATTATTTTTCTTAATGTTTTATTATTTTTCTTTTAATGAAATTAATGGAATACTAATTTTTACATTGCTTGTTAGTGGTGGAAGGGGGAGGCCCATAATACCCGAAGAGACTTGAACTGGTGGTTATTACAATAAAAAGTTAAGTTTAATTGTACTTGCATGAATCCATTTTCAGCCATTTTATGGAGGGAAGAAACATAGGGTTACTGCAAAGATATTTGATCCTGACGCAAAGACTCCATTTGTGACAATCGAGGGTGAATGGAATGGTGTTATGTTTGCAACTTACACCACAGGGGTAAGTTTAAATTAAAATTGTGTGTACTATTATTCGAAGGCTAAAAATTGACAAAAATTATAGTAAAATTATGGAGCAAACAAAACCTAATAAAAACTTTCCATGATATCCATGTCATAAACCCATGTGATAAATATACAGAACTTCACATACGTTGTTTTCACTTCCTATTTATTGCACAAGTTTATTTTGTGCAAGAATATATACTATAAGACCACGTTGTGGTCGAGTGGTATGTTCTTTTGCAAAATAAACGAGTACAATAAATAGGAAGCAAAAACAATGTATGTGAAGTTCTGTATTTATTACATACCTTCTTTTATGTTTTACAAAAACGTTTTTTAATTTAACGACATAACAACACTTTGTTAAATCTGTGATCAAAACTCCTTTCATGGATGTACTTAACTTTAAGAAGCATACTCTAGGGCAGTCTTGCGTAATGTTTCAAATATAATGTGACGTCATTTGTAAATTATATATGATGTCAGGTGCTAACTGCAGATTCCCTGTATAAAAGTTCTGGTCCTAATACAGATTATTTTATTGCTCCGATTTGATGTTTGTATTAATATAGTAAGATTGAAAGGTGTGTAATAATTTGTGTATTAACCCGTTTAATAATGGTATGCAAATTTGCAAGATCTCTAGGTAATGTGTTGCTGTGAATGGATAATTTGCTTACAAGCCAACAAGACCTGTATACCTCAACGTAACATTTTCAAAGATTTAGTTAAAATTCGTAACATCAAACCAATTTGTGCTAATCGTGATGACGTCATATTACCAATGGCGGCGACTTTAGTATTGTGATTTACTAAATATTATATAAAATGTTATTTTAGAAGTGTTATAGGATAAATTGAATTCACTACTTGTGTTCTTTAATATGTAATATGTAAAATATTAACCTTGTCTAGTTAAACGGTATTTGTCTCGGCTAAGCCTCAACCTATTAATATATTAAAACATACTTGTGACGAATCCTTTATTTACAGTTCCTGGTATGAAAGTACAAATATTAAAAATATTATTTTGGCCTATAATATACTGCATTTTTATGCATAATTGTTACATCTTTCACAAATTTAACCAGTGTGACTAATGTAATATATATGTATGTTTCAGCAAAGTGAAAGTTTTGTCGACACGAAGACCATACCAATAATAAAGAAGAGAGTGCTGCCGCGAGACCAGCAAGGAGACTATGAATCACGGAGGTACAGACATTTCTTCTCAAAACACACACGCAAATTGTGTTTATCTTTCATACATGGGTGTGTGCGGGACGTATCCCAGTGGTAAAGCATCATGTGCGGTCGGTTTGGGATCGATTTCCACCAGGTAGGCCCATTGAGCTATTTCTCGCTCCAGCCAGTGCATCCCAACTGGTACATCAAAGGCTGTGGTATGTGCTATCCTGTCTATGGGATGGTATATATAAAAGATCCCTTTCTGCTAATTGAAAAGAATAGTTCATTAAGTGGCGACAGCAGGTTTTCTCTCTAGTGTCTGTGTGGTCTTTAACCATATGTCCGACGCCATATAACTATAAATAAAATGTGTTTAGTGCATTGTTAAATAAAACATTTCCTTTCTTCATACATGGGTCTCTCTTGTGGAATATTAAAAACAACTGTAGGATCTTTCTAGGGAGAGGGTGCAACTTTTATAAATTGATACACCATTCCATAGTACAATAATATACATTGAATGTGGCAATTTTTCAAAAAAACAAAAAAAAGTCAACCACAATATTATATCTTCCTCACTAAAAAGAAAAAAATTCAATTATTTTGTATCTGTTAAACACTGGTTCATTTATTTTCTAATCCAAACCAGACCACTGGCCAATGCCAAAGACCAGGGATGTGGGCACCGTAATAGATTTTTTAATCTGGTTCATTCAGTAATATACTTACTTTTGGCCCAATAGCCAAGATGTTTTATTTTTTGTGATGGGTTGTTATTAAACATTCATTCATTCATTCTGTTAAACACTGGATTTTAGGTGCATTTTGAACTTCAGGATGGTTGCATCCATACCTAAAAATAGAAGTAAATCAATGTAATCATACATGTTTTTCTAGGTTGTGGAAAGATGTTACCTTGTATCTTAAGAAGAAGGATGTTGAAAAAGCCACAGAATGTAAACATTACCTGGAGAAGCGACAGAGAGAAGAAGCAAAGGACAGAAAAGAAAAAGGACTTAAGTGGGAGACAAAGGTGAGAACAGTGTTGAGATTTGCCTTTTCTTTTAAGTATACTAGTACCATAGTTCAAGTAATACATTATATTTTTATGAAAATAAACATTATGACTTATTTTTTAAACTATTACTTGCTAAAGTCTGAACCAAAATGTTAACAACTACGATAAATTGTTCTCATACCTTTAATTACCATTAGATTTTTTCCACTTTTTGTTCAAACATAAATCATAAAAAAAACATTACATTGAAATGGAAAGAAATGTTTTATTTAATGACGCACTCAACACATTTTATTTATGATTATATGGCGTCAGACATATGTTTGAGGAAACCCGCTGTCGCCACTTTATGGGTTACTCTTTCCAATTGACAGCAAGGGATCTTTTATTTGTGCTTCCCACAGGCAGGATAGCACAAACCATGGCCTTTGTTGAACCAGTTATGGATCACTGGTCGGTACAAGTGGTTTACCCATTGAGCCTTGCAGAGCACTCACTCAGGGTTTGGAGTCGGTATCTGGATTAAAAATCCCATGCCTCGACTGGGATTCGAACCCAGTACTTACCAGCCTGTAGACCGATGGACTAACCACGACAGCACCGAGGCTGGTTACATTGAAATGGATTCCACATATTAGACTGAAACTGTATCACCTATATCGACTTTGTTAAAATCTCCTTGGACGAAAAACATGCAATTTGTCACTGTCTTGCCATTTTGCTTTGTAATGGAATACTCTTCAAGAGAGATGGCAGCCTCTTAAGTATGTGATGTAATTAATCTGACATCATGATGATACTTTATGCAGTAGTGCATGTCGTGACATTGTTAGATTATGTCATATCGATTCATCCCTTAAAATAAACAAGCAAAATGGCAGATGGCAGAAAACTGCATGTATCTTAGTGAAGTCTCTTATGTGGAAACTGTCATTATAATGGTTTTTCACGATTTGTGTGTGGACAAAATTTTGAGGGAATGTAACCTTACTTAAAGGTAGTAGAGTAATTTGTCCTTGTTTTTAACAGTTTGGTTCAGACCTAAGTGTCTAGGTGAAAAAATAGTAAATGTTAATATAAAGGGACTTAATTTGTGATGTTTTATTTTTATTCATTTGCAGTATGTTTTTTATATAATACTAAAAAGTGGGTTATTTAGGTAAAACTTTATTTTTTATTTATTTGTTTAAACTTCAACAGTCATGTTAGTTTTTGTAGCCTGTTTTGTAAATAAATAATAGGCTGATCGGTATGTCCTGAATGAGAGAAAAGATGACTTCTTTAAACTGTGGAGTCAGATTTTTCTAAAGTCACATATCATTTTGACCAATCCAATCAGTTATAGCAGATTGGACATGTGGTGTGATAAATATTTAAATATTACTGGATTTGTGTTTTTTATTTCAGTATTTCCATGAAGTTGGTGAACATTGGGTGTACGACAGACCTTTACTGAAACGTGTAGCAGACGGGACTTCTGTGTCTTGATGCTCGACATCTTGTGATGACTGGCTAGAAACACATAAACTGTATGAATGAGATTGTGATACGGACACATGGCATAATAAATGTACTATGTTGTTATTAAGGACCAAAATGTATATGTGTCAAGAATATGCTTTCAGTCAAAAATGCCAAAATTCTGTATGTGTGCTACGTTTGTTTTATTAGCAGTGTACACGGAATGTTTCAGTGCTATGTAATAATATTGTTGAAAGCTGACTTCTGTCATTAAAATATGTTAGTGGTCTGATTGAATTGAGTGATTGAATGAAAGAAAGCCGGTTTTAACTGAAGACACCCTCTTACTTACATAAAATACAGTATGCAGAAAACAGTTTAGATTTCTTTAATGTCGAGTATATTTGGAGGTCTTTATACAAATATTACATGTGGCACTAAATTTAAGTAACTTAATAAACATTGTATTTAAAAAACTTTAAAGGACAAGGATCCACATATACTACCTTTGTAGTAAGGAAAGGAATACTTGTTTAATGACTACAACACCATTTACACTAGGCAGTTTGGTGGTCACTTGGATATGCTGCGAGAGAGAGAGACAGACAGAGAGAGAGAGACAGAGATAGAGGCAGAGAGAGAGAGAATGTTAGTGTGTCGGCTGTTGACACAAAGGATTTCTCCTACAAACTTGCAGCAAGGGATGTTTTCTGTGCACAGGACAGGACAACTCTGTAGAGCTTTCAATGATGCACTGATAACAATAGGAAAGACTTGACAAGTCTGCCAAGGACAACCAATACAATGACCTATTGTACCTGGGTGAGCATTCTGCCACTGAACTGCATCCTACCACTGCATATTGAAGATACCTTGTTGCTTATCAGAAGAAGTAGCCTGCACTGTGGAGCAGTTTCTTCTCTTAACATATTAGATATATTTGCCTTTGTTTCTGCCAGAAGGTTAAGAAGGCTAAAATTATGTAGCCTAAAATCTTGGAAATTAATGGATACATTTTTTATTATTTTTAGAAAGATTATAATAACAAAACTGCTGTTTAAAATTTATTCAAGTTCATGAAATGCAGTGAAAAAAACAACGGATTTCAAACCCTTAACCACCTAGTAGGGGCATTTATGATCTGTTTAGTTTTTATTACGTACCCTCCAATTAATTTCTGTCAGAAAGCCTGGTAGTACAATTATCATCTGCTCTATGCCCAAGAACAGAAACTAAACAAGGTTCTGAAGTGTCCGAAACCAATATTCCCATTGTATTTAAGGTAAGAGTTTCCTACTGAAATTGCATTGTTATCAAATCAAACATCTTAACATCTAGTCAGTAAAATGTTATATTGTCACAAATTATAGAAATGTATGTTATACGAAATAATACATTTAAAATCTTGCCAAATGAATACAAATAAGTACAAACCAAATAGTTCAGTGAGTGTTTTTAATGTTTCTGGATGATCTGTCGGATCATCACTGACTTCTGAAGAATTATTCTGACCATCCATTCTGTAGTCAAAACTGAGTTAAATAGAGCCAGCCTTATCACAATACCTTATTATGAAATATCAATTGTAGACTGTGATTTGGCAAGATAACTGAGATAGGAAGTGTATTTCTTTCTAAACAAATTGTCTGAACATGAGAAACAGACCTGTGTTCAAACTTTAAAATTTTGTTTGAATATACATTTGACATCTGGATTAAATTTAAAAAGTCTTAGATTAATGGATCCACAATTAAACAAATATGAAAGTTTTGAGTATCAACATCATATTATTATATTAGTATGGAGTTTTCAGATAAATATTTTAAAAGTTTTGGCTACATGTCATGAGTATTTATTTGTTTATTTGTTGTCAGTGTATACAGGAACAGATTGGTTTTGAAATAAATAATAAATGTCAAAAGAACCCATAACTTTATCAGAATGTTTCATAATTGGACATGTACACACCCTTTTTTAAATATGTTATGATAAATATTTTAATGTTCAGAATATTTTCCTTGAAATTTTAGAATTTTGATTTGTTTTTTAAAGCTTTTTTTTTCCACTGTATCCTGAAGTAAAATTATTTCTGAAAGACAAGTGCCATTATTTATCTTCATATGTACTTCAGTTCAAATAATGTTTGTTGTCTATCATACATGATATACTGATGAAATGAAATGAGGGAACACATAAATAATAACAGCAAACACTGACTGCAACCCAAACCCTGCCTATTATCAAGAAATTAACTGTATTACTGGCAGTCGGTCCCACAGTACTGATATTCAGTCTCACATTAGATGGCAACTGAAGGTTGTCCATCCATTTTAGCCAATCACAGACCTTATTTTGTCCATCTTAATCATGCAGAACGACCAAAAAGCTGTCTTAATGTGTAGTGTTTCATGCTTCACCCATTTGAGAGAACAAACCAATGAATTGCCGTCTAACTACGTTAGAAAGCATTAAGACGTTTCTTTAGAAATAAGAATGCTTTCTAAGCTATACTTAAATCTTGTATTTCATACATGTGTAACATCTCAAGTAGAGAAGACCATTTCCTCTCAAATACCATGTGTTCCCTTAATTCTGTCCATAAGTATATTATGTATAAATATTCTATGAAAATTAAACAAATTTTTAATAAATAACAAATATTGCCATGTTAATTTAAACATGTTTGTTTGTATGAGCAATATTTATAGAAGTTTGAATTTATGAGTTTCATTTTTGCTTTTTTTTAATAACCAGAACTCTCAAACAACTTGTATAGAAATTGTTATTGCTAAGCAATAAAGAAACTAAATTTGTTCCAGGATTAAGCTTTATTGTTGCCCAGTATTGGCAACTTCATGTTTTTTGGGTTCAGTATTGTGTACTGGGACAGCAAGTTTATTATGCCTGTTACTACTGTTAGGGTGCCAGTCCCTCTTGTTATTGATTTAACTGTTATTAATATTTCCTTACAATGATATAAAAATGTCCCATGACAAAATGGCTGATGGTTTAGAGACTTAAACTATTTTTAAAGTATCACACAATGTGTGTTTTTTTAATTATTGTTTCATGACCATCCTAAAAGATTATGTGAAAGGATCATTAATGGTAGAGGAAAGGTTGGTCATAGAAATGCCTAATTTTTGTTTTGAAAGGATTGAAAAAATAAATCCACATTTTGCATTATGTACATGTAATTGTGGAATGGCCTCATAAAATCAGTCACTAAACCGGTGGTATAAATTATGAAGTTAAATGTTTGCCTAATTTAGAATTTCCTTGTAAAATGTGCATTCATATTCAAGCGTGCAACTAACTGGTGTTTACTTTTGGTTGGCTTCCTTGAGCACAACCTTAACAAATATTCTGTTTGCTGTGACCAGACTAACTCAATATAAATACTCCAGACCCCCACTTATTTTTACAACCATTATAATATCTTTGGGCATTTTCCTTTTTATTATTATTTTTAAAAATATAAAATGGTAGGTCGTGTTACAGCAAACCCAAATCTTTACACTCGAGGTCTGATTCCACTTGTGTGTAAGTGTTTCACACTGCAGTACTATGCCACAATGGAACGACCATGCACCACATGGCCAAATTTACAAAGCCTGTTTTTCTTAAATACCGGTATTTAAGCATTGTAAACGTATATAGTTAAACGAGTCTAAGTCATACACAGGCTTTGTAAATTAGACCCACTTTGTTTATGATATCATTCTGGTCAATATTTTCCATATTGGTGATAAACATGGGTGGATAGTGCTAACTTGTTCATTAGTCTCCATATCCTGGGCCTCGTTTTACGAAGCAATTTTAGCACTAAGATCACCATGAGTGCATTATGTAGCTATGCAGTTACGGTGATCTTTGTGCTAAGTTTGCTTTGTAAAATGGAGCCCAGATCCCAAATACAGCAATTCCATTGGCTGAACCAGAAATGTTCGCCACATAAAATGCTCTGGAATGCTCTTCGCATTCAGGGCATTTCATGGTGTGGTGGCGGAGATCTTTTTAACTCCATACTGTGTTGGAAACCTTCTGCAAACAAAGCATTTTACCTGTGCATTTCATGAAACATTTAGGTGGAATTAGGCCTTAACACTGCGGAAATTTTTCATTTGATTAAGCACGTATTGACGGTACTTTGTTAAAATCAAAGTTGCAATTATTATATTTATTTGAAAGTGTTGTTGAAATAAATAATTTGTTAATATGATGTGGTGTTTTTTTACTGTTTTGTTTTTAATCTAGAATAGAATATTCATGGCCTTTTTAACAGTTTTTGATTCTTAATCATAATGTCACTTTTCTTTTTATCTGTTCTGTTGACAATCTTTGCTGCATAATCATTTTGGACACATGTTCAGTCAACTACACATTATGCTGAATATTGTGTACAAAGACAAATTTCATAACACAAGAAGTGGCTATATGTATCAGTGTATGGCAACCATATATATAGCTTTGGTTAATGAAAGTTGGAAGTTTATTGTGGAAACCCATTAGCAGCAAGGGATCTAGCCCCTGTGGTAAATAAGTTGCATGATACATGATCGGTCTAGGATCAATTCCCACGTGGAGCTATTGGGCTATTTCTCGTTCCAGTGAATGAGCCCCACAACTGGTATATCTTTATGTGCACTTTCCCAGCGAATGCACCACAACTGGTATATCTTTGCGTGCACTTTCCCAGCGAATGCACCACAACTGGTATATCTTTGTGTGCACTTTCCCAGCGAATGCACCACAACTGGTATATATCTTCCATGTGCACTTTCCCAGCGAATGCACCACAATTGGTATATCTTTGTGTGCACTTTCCCAGTGAATGCACCACAACTTGTATATCTTTGTGTGCACTTTCCCAGCCAATGCACCACAACTGGTATATCTTTGTGACACTTTCCTAGCGAATGCACCACAACTGGTATATTTTTGTGTGCACTTTCCCAGCGAATGCACCACAACTGGTATATCTTTGTGACACNNNTCCCAGCGAATGCACCACAACTGGTATATCTTCGTGTGCACTTTCCCAGTGAATGCACCACAACTTGTATATCGTTGTGTGCACTTTCCCAGCAAATGCACCACAACTGGTATATCTTTATGACACTTTCCCAGCGAATGCAACACAACTGGTATATTTTTTTGTGCACTTTCCCAGCGAATGCACCACAACTGGTATATCTTTGTGACACTTTCCCAGCGAATGCACCACAACTGGTATATCTTTGTGACACTTTCCCAGCGAATGCACCACAACTGGTATATCTTTGTGTGCACTTTCCCAGCAAATACACATACTATGGCCTTTGACCAGTTGTGGTGTATTGGTTGGAACAAGAAAAAACAGTTTAATGGATCCACCAAGGTGGTTCGATCCCATGATGCAAGCACTCAAAAGACTGAGCTAAATCCCTCCCCATGTTGTGGTTAAGCCTCCAAGCTAGATTCACATCTGAACACCAGCTCCTCCCCAGAGTAGAGTTTCAGTGGCTTGGTGGAGAAATATAAAACCGCTACACCAACTTGTTTCTCACTAACCAACTAACCATTAAAGCCTGTCATAAACCAATAGCACACAGATGAGGTGTGAACCCAGGACAGCATGCATGAACCTTAACTGAAAATAAGTAAAAATGAAAAGATGAAGTTGACAAGTACTAGTGAAGTACATGATACGCCCATCAGGAAATGAATATGTTATAGGTATGATTCAATTTTATGTGAACAGTTTGTTTTGGACCAACCACCATCCCAAGTTGTTCCTCCATGTGAGGTTTGGTGGTTCTGTATGCATCTGTATCCAATATATGGTCCAGACAAGGATTAACTGTTATGTACAGTAGACCGCGAAATGCAAGTCACAGTGACCTAGTAATATAATGCAAAGCACTATCCTACATGTTGTTCCTAGATGTGAGGTTTGATGGTCCTGTGCAAGATATGGTCCAAACAAGGATTTACCGTTATGTACAGCAGACCGTGAAAAGTAGGTCACAGTGACCTAGTAATAGTATGGGACATACCGCCATCCCCAAGATGTTCCTACTTGCATCTGTATGCAAGATATGGTCCAGACAAGAATTTACTGTTACCTGCAGTAGACCAAGAAAAGTAGGTCAGTGACCTAGTAATAGTACATGACACACCACCATCCCAAGTTGTTCCTACATAAAAGGTTTGATGGTCTTGCATGCAAGATATGACAAGAACAAGTTAACAGACGTACGTATGGATGGACAACTACCCATAGATGGGCATATAGAAAGAACATGAAATAAGATGGAAAAGAAGACAAAAAAGCTGGTTACATGTAAAGATTTATTTGAAGCAGAAAACAACAAATTTTTAATAAAATTTCAGCATAAAATTATTTTTTGTTTCTTTTGACACTAGAGTATTCACATTTCTTCTATACTAGTACACTTTGCAGTCAAATATTGTCAAGTCTTAATATGGAATGTTTTAATCCAGTAATCTTGAGAAGTTAACCTAATTTTCTCAAGTAGCAACTCTTCTGTTGAGTACAGATTCAGTCTTGACTGAGATTCATTTCCACAGTGTACAGATTCAGTCTTGACTGAGATTCATTTCCACAGTGTACATGTAGTTCGGTCTAGGACAGTGCACGTAAAAAAACTCCTTGCTGCTAATCACTAATAAGAAGAGCTTAAAGGTGCTTGCTCAAAGTTGTATAATAGTGGCTTTACACTAACATTATTTAATAAATATTGCTTTGAAAAATAAAACATTATGGGCCAAATTTATGCAGCCCATTTATCACACCGGTGTTTAAGCAACGTAAATGTATACATGTAGTCAAAACCAGGCTTTATAAATTTGACTCTATAGCTTCAACTCATGCTCATAAAAACTTACAACCAAGTAAATTAATTTACAAGTAGAATTTTTTAACCAGATAATTTTTAAAGGATGACAAACGGAAATGGGTGCATTCAGATACCCAAAAGGCAAAACCTTCATGTTTTGTCGGGCAGATTCTGGCAATGTTTGTCTGTTCAGATATCTGTCTCTGATGACCCTATATCTAGCTTCTGACAGCCAATTTGCCAGATTTTGTGGATTTGCCAATTTCATACGATTTAATAAGACAGGAACCTAGATGTACTAAATGTGACTGTTTCCATGATATGGGAGCACATAACAATTTAGATATTGCTGAGTAATTTATGCAAAGATAATGTGTGAGATTACTTAATTTGCAGTTATTTATTGAAGATAAATGTAAAAATAATGAAATATGGAACTGTAACCTTGAGACAGCACCTTTAATTAGCACCAATGTTTGTTGTATTTTTTTAAAATCTTAATCGACTGACCAAATATGGGATTCTAAATGGAAGAACGAGGTCAAAATGTCTATCCAATAGTTAATGGTAATTTCACAGGCAATTTTAACTGACTTGATGTATACAAGTATGCCAGTCTCCTATAACAAACCTAAACTGTCTGGCACTATAAGTATTTCACATTAAATGTGGACAAAAATTTAAATTTACAAAATTCATGATTAACTAAGCTTGAAGAATGAAATAATGTTTATTTATACAATATAGCACAGCATAAATACTGTGATATGCAAATACCTGGAAATATGTATACAGTAATAATTTTAAATTTTTTACAAATGATGGAATTACATGTGACTTTCTGAATCAATGTACAAGGAAAAATGGTAAGCATAAATAAACAATGACCATATGATTTATAGTGTTAAAGACAATTCTCTACTTATGATGATCTAGAATACAAGGTCTAAAGCAATTACTCGTATAAAGAATTGCTTACAAATGATGACATGAAATTGTTCCACTACTAAAATATTTGCAAGGTACTGTAGATCCTGAAATTAACAATGTGACATGACATTGAAGTGGCCTTCCTATGAACATCTGTACTTTATTTATTAAATCCGATTTACAGGCGTCTTCAATGAGATCAACTCACTAACATGTATGAGTACACATCAGTTAATCTGTTTAGTTCCTAGTGATTTTGTTGAAAATAACTCAAAGTATATTTTTGCAGCAATGATTTACCTAACATGTATGCACATTATTACCTAAATCTGGCTAAACATTAGCATACATTACAGCTTTATCTTCCTAAGATACACCAACAAAGTTGCAGCGAACTTGAACAGTTAAAAAAAGAAAGAAATGGTCAACCTCAGGATTAGTATGCTAAAACCCATTCGTGTAAGTAAGCGGGCAGCATGGCCCAGTGGTACAGTGCCCGTCTGATGCGCGGTCGGTCTAGGATCGATCCCCGTCAGCTGACCACTGGGTTTTTCTCTCGACATAACCATATGTCCGACGCCGATATAACCGTAATTTAATGTGTTGAGTGCGTCGTTAAAAAAACACCAACAAAAAAAACATTCGTGTGAGATGGATCGTGTCCGCTTTAGCTGGACTACTGGACAATCAACCTGTCTTGCCTGCAATGAATTGTGCTCCAGTTATTTTATAAATTAATTATAATTTTACTCTGTTTGTTAGTATGATTCACACAGCTTGCTGGACTACTGCTGAACAAAACAGCAATAAATATGCATTATTAATGCAAATAACATATTCAAATTTTTGTTCGCATTAATATGATCACATTAATTTTAGGATCTACAGTAATCACTAGTAGATAAATTATTGTGTCCATAAAAAATAGTTATTTTACCTCTAGTAAGACTTACAATTCAGTTTGCAGGAAATATGAATATCATAAGATCAAGTATTTGGTTTTTAAAAATATCAAAATGGTTATTCACAAATACATATATTATGATAAATATGGTATAAAATCTAACACAATTTTTAATTTAACCCTCAGGGTAGCATACACCTTTAAAAAAAGATATGAATACATCTGAAGCATTACAACAATTATTTTTCTTTCATACCCATCCATGGTTGGTACCCCTTTCAGATCAGAAGCATTATAACAATTTGTTTTCTTTTATACCATGGTCGGTACCCTTTTCATACATATCTTATGGATGTTTGCAAATTCTTTAAGTTTATTCTGTGGCTGGTGTGACCAGCATGTATTAGAACTGCCTCTCACCCCTATCCACTTGAACACTGTGGAACAACCCAACCAACATTCTTAAAGGGTCACATGATAGGATTAACAAATCAGTTAGGAGCAAGATGATGTGGTTTTTCTCATTTGAGCCATGACTATCAACAAAGTAACAATAATATTTAGCTAGGTATATAATAAACATATTCAGAAAGATAACATAATATTTTACAGACGTTGAACTGGCTTATTATATTTTAAGGAATATAACACATGTACAATGTACAGGTACACAATATTTATCATAGAAAATGTTTTGTTTTTAAAAATAGATACATGTATTAACTAGTTTCAAGAAAGCGGCAGAAATATCTTAAGTACCGGACACAATAACTCGGGCATATAATGCAGATGGACAATCAGCTTATGACTGTAAAGATAATAAACATTTAAAAAAATGACATTTTGTGTTTTGATCATAACTGATTATTTTTGTTTTGATATCATTGTTTTGTGAAAGAATAAACCTATTCTCTTTAGACATTTTATATTTGTACTAAAATTATTTAAACCAATATAATTTGGCACTTATATTTAAACAAAGAATTCAATTAAAAAAAGTAACGAGTTTAAAAAGCTCCTCCAGTAAAGTGCTTTTGAAAACAAAAGACGTATTTCTGCAGAACTGTCTACGACATTGTGGTACCAAATTTCAATGACATTTTATGCCTCTGGCATTTTTAATAATAATAAAAAAGATACATATGTTTTTCAACAATGTTAATCCATAAATATTTATTTGGTTTTTGAACTTTTAACAAGTTTTTTCGATATATAAAATGTGGAATTGTGTTTCTTTTATTCTACACACATAATGCCATGGCAAAATTTGTGGATTGTTTAACCATTCATTTGTTCAGTTATTTGATAATAACTTTGGCATCAAAATGGATAACCAGCTCCATTTTATTATACCCTGTGCAAAGCATTTATTTCAAACAAAACTGTTTTAAAATGCACAACATACTAAAATAAAATACTCACCATTATCACAACCAACCATCATTTACTGACATTTATTTACACCTTATTACAAAAAATGTATGTTAGTATAGATATTTTGTATAAAAACATAACATTTTAAAATAATTCCTTTGAAATTAATTAAATCTGTCACCTACTGTAATATATTTATGTTTATAATCTCTTAACTCTATATTTTAAAATAAAGTGAAAAAATATATTGTGTTGTACAGTGCATTATTAGTTTCATTTATTAGGAAATAATAATAAAATAAGAGATTTTAATATTTATCCTTTTTTTAGCCATGTATCAAAGGAGCAGCCATGAAATTTTATTGATTAGAATGTAAAACAATTTTTAAAAATGGAGAAAAGTACAGTCAAACCTGTCTTAAGCAGTCACACAATGGAGTAGAAAAAATTAACTACTTACGACAGGTGGCCACTGATTACAGGTTGCCACATATATAGTCTTTAAAATGTTTGTTACTGGGTTATGGGTTTTTTCCCCATCTGTACTGCTAATTAATGGTTGTGTTACAGTTTGCAGTAAATCAACTTTCAACATGTCGCCTCCTTTAGAAATAAGTTGACTGGAATGTATTAATATAACAGTTCTTAATAAGTTTGTTTTCATTTTCCATTTAATTATTTAATTCCTACTTCATCCAGTATATTGTCATAGTAAGTGAAACTACAAATGTCAAGCCCATAGGCAATTAGATGCATTCCAGAATCATACTGTTTTAACTGATACACAGTAGAGATGTCAGAAACGAATGGGTACTAGTATTCTTTAAGATGTGAAGATCGGTTATTTGCTGCTCCTTGTCACTTTTGTTAAAATATCTTTATACAATAGTAAATATTTACCATGGCCACCTAATATAGGCATTTTAGTGATTTGGGTTCTGATTTAGGTGGCCACATTAGACAGGTGTTGGCTTATTACAGGTGCATTTACATTAAAAATTGTTTGGGAGATGAAAAGTGGCCACTTAAGGGAGGTGACCGCTGATTACAGATGGCCGCTAGGACAGGTTTGACTGTACTATGTTGAATTTGCCACTTTAAGAAAAGTAACAATTATATCTTGCTTTCTAACTTTGTTAATGTCAGACCAAAAAACAACTATTGGTCAGACCAAAAAATAACTATTGCCTACAATCACATTCTAACATATCAAATATCACAACCTCCAGTGACTAAAACATTTATTTCAATCAACTTAAAAGTATATTTAATAGTAATAATTTTAAAAACAATATGCATTCAAATCAAGTAAATATAAAAAAAGATATTTCCAACTACATAAATCAATACAGAATACTGCATACCACATGTGTGTTTATTTAATTATTTACTTTGTTTCCCAAACAATATGTAAATATTTTTATCCTTCCATACTACAGTCTATTTATTAAAATGATTCCCATAAACCAATAAATAAAACTCTAATTAAAGTTATCCAAGTATGGGTATATTATAATTAGCTGCATATTACTACTAATAAAATATGTCAACATGACATGACACTAAAAGCACTAGTTGCTAACCGCAGATGAAAACTAAATATATATATTTTTTGTAGCTATTAAATTTATCTCTAAAGAAATCTATGTACAGAATATATTGATAAATTCAATGAAGAAATGCAACAATCACCGACTGTCAAACAACATTGGCAAGATATTTATATCCCACCCATTAATGTGCTAATATTGTTATGTTACCACAATGACTGTAAGATACACATAAATAAAATCAATGAAATCATAATTGTAAGTTAATTACATACATAGCAATCACAAAAGCAAATATATTTTAATATTTATTATCAAATCTATGAAAAGGAATTGAAATTGTAACAGTAAATTGCAGCATAAATTATTCTGTTTAGTTTGTCTTTCTTTTTTCCATTAAATTCTGTATATAGTATAACATGATACATAAACTAAAATTGGCAGTATACATGTACACATAACAAAATGCCATTCTTACTAAATGTTATAAAACATGGTTCACTTTAAAACACTGCCATTAAAACTGGAAGCACAGGCATTATCTATTGAATTATACTGATAAAAAACCCAAATCAAAATAATTATTATTTAAGCAATTGCAGGTACATATAATTATAAAATGAAAACATTAATATTAAAATAACTAAAAAAGCTAATGATTGAGAATGTTTGATTATTTATTTATAAATATTTGCAAACAAATGTAATACTTTCATGTTTCAGCAACTGAAGAACTAAACACATGCAAACATTAAAATATATTATTATAAAATGGCTGTTTGATTTAAAAACTTACATTTAACAGAAGATTAAGTGAAGTAAGAAATCAATTTTCATAACCAATGTTCAATCAGAAGTAAAATAAAATACTATTATATTCAGTTTTATCTAACATTTTGATAAAACCTTTCAATCATTTTAAACTTAAAATATTTGTTTAGTTTTATCTAACATTTTGATAAAACATTAATACTATTTTAAGCTGAAAGTGCAACTATGCAGAGCTTAGAAGTTTAAAACATGAAAAGTAAAACAAATATTTGGGGAGGGGGAGTAAACATTTTTTTATTATTGCACTTGACTAACTTGCAAAATCTGATTTTAAATTAAGATTTTGATTTCAAAACAGGGGACTATGGCCGACAATGGAACACATGTGAAATACTAGTGGTATACATATAGTATTACACAGTATATGAAACATGTGAAATACTAGTGGTATACATGTAGTATTACACAGTATATGGAACACATGGGAAATACTAATGGTATACATATGGTATTACACAGTATATGGAACACATGTGAAATACTAGTGTTATACATATAGTATTACACAGTATATGAAACATGTGAAATACTAGTGGTATACATGTAGTATTACACAGTATATGGAACACATGTGAAATACTAATGGTATACATATAGTATTACACAGTATATGGAACACGTGTGAAATACTAGTGGTATACATATAGTATTACACAGTATATGAAACATGTGAAATACTAGTGGTATACATATAGTATTACACAGTATATGAAATATGTGAAATACTAGTGGTATACATATAGTATTACACAGAATATAGAACACGTAAAATACTGGTGGTATACATATAGTATTACACAGTATATGAAACATGTGAAATACTAGTGGTATACATATGGTATTACACAGTATGTGGAACACATGTGAAATAC
>JAECMU010204926.1:0-10023 GCA_016106625.1 Dracogyra subfuscus
AGCTGTGGGGGAAAATGAATCCCTTTTTTAATAATTCGTATGTCGGCGGGGCGGGACGTAGCCCAGTGGTAAAGCGCTCACTTGATGTGCGGTCGATTTAGGATCGATTCCCCTCGGTTGGACCATTGGGCTATTTCTCGTTGCAGCCAGTGCTCCACAACTGGTGTAACAATGAATAAATGAATGAATGAATGAATGTTTAACGACACCCCAGCACGACTGGTGTAACAAATGCCGTGATATGTATTATTTTGTTTGTGTGATGGTGCATATAAAAGATCCCTTGCTGCTAATCGAAAAGAGTATAACCATATGTTTAACGCCATATAACCGTAAATAAAATGTGTTGAGTGTGTGTGTCGGCTGCGGTTTTCTTTTTTCTTTGTCCCTAGTCCCACGACTGGAATGTTAAATGCGGTAATAAGGTGCCTGTGGGCTAATTTTCGTTCAAGCCAGTGCACCACGACTGGTATATCAAAGGCCGTCGTATGTTCTATCCTGTCTTTGGGATGGGGCATGTAAAACATCCGTTGCTACTAATAAAAAAATGTAGCGGGTATCCTCCCAAACAATATAATAATATGTTAGAAGTACCATATGTTTGACATCCAATAGCCGATGATTAATAAATCAATGTGCTCTAGTTGTGTCATTAAACAAAACAAACTTTAACTTCTCTTTTTCTCTAGACCGACAGCTGTTACATCAAAGTCTGTGATAAATAGTCTATTGGAAAGTGCAAATTATGTTTTGTTAAAGGGACATTCCTGAGTTTGCTGCATTGTAAGATGTTTCCGACTAATACAATATTTCTACGATTAAACTTGCATATTTAATATATATCCGACGCCGATATAACCGTCATTATAATGTGTTGAGTGCGTCGTTAAACAAAACAAACAAACAAAAATTAAATATATTTTAGTGTTTAGAATATCAGTGTCTGTTTATTCAATATACTTCTGATCGTCTTAATATTTGTAAGAAGCCCAAGCTGAATTTTGTCTTCAAATAATTTTGTACGTACGAATTTTTTTTATTTGAGGAAGTAAAGTGACATTTAACCCAGTACACATATTATAACGATCTTTAATATACAGCTAACAATATTTTATGCAGAATTTTTTTTATTTGTTATGTAATTACAATCGTTAAAAAGCCTCTGTTAGTCGATAACATTTTTAAAATTGCAGCAAACTCAGGAATTTCCCTTTAAGAGTAGCCTGTGTGTGGACAGATCACTTCCTTTCTCTTTGTCTCGAAACCAAGTATGTGAATTACATACATTAGACACCAACCATGCTGAGGTGTTGTTAAACAAACAATCCTTTCGTTCCTTCTGTTGTCTGTTGCGGCGTGCGGCATCGACGAAATCATGCGGCGTTTTTATATTTTCGCTCTTGAAAGGCTTTTCACAAGGATGCGGTAGATTTCGTGCATCTTTCATGTCATAGCGTTTTCTTTGTCAATAAATATTTAATGAAAACGTTTTTAAAAAAGGAGAAATTATGACGTGTGTCATTATATCGTGCGGCATCTGAATTGTATTTGAAAAACGAACCGCATGCCGCATAAAACAAAAACGCGTACCGCATTACGCAAACCGAAAACTTGTGAACGATTATATTGAATGTCTTTCGAGGAATATCAAGAAAAGATAATCAAAATAAGGAAATGTTTTATTTAACGACACACTCAACACATTTTATTTACGGTTATATGGCGTCGGACATATGGACCACACAGATATCGAGGGAGGAAACAAACTGTCGCCATTTCATGGGCTACTCTTTTTCGATTAGCAGCAAGGGATTTTTTATATGCACCATCCCATAGCCTTTGCTATACCAGTCGTGGTGCACTGACTGGAGCGAGAAATAGGAAATAGCCCAATGGGCCCACTGATGGGGGTCGATCCCAAACCGACTGCGATTCAAGCTAGCGCTTTACCATTGGGCTTAGTCCCCCTCCCCCCCCCCCCCCCCAAAGCAAAAAAAAGAAAAGAGAAACCATCCCACACTGTGTGCATGTGAAAGCGGCCTAGTTTCTGTTCTTAATTGAATTTCTCTCCTTTGTGATGTAAAGTTTATTTCTTGGTTTGATTGATTACCCTACAGGAACAACTAGTTTGATATCACCCTGTATTTACCGTGCTCAATATCTAATGTTTGTTTGTCACGTGAAGCAAGAATTAAGGTGGAATAACAACATGCTATGGGAAATCCGTAACAAGAAACGCGAATTTAGCGAGTGCAACAAGCGAAATACCATAAAGTAATACACCATAAGTGGAAGCATATCAGTATAGACTATATACTAGTATATTTTAAAATTATAATAATGTAGGTTATTGTAGTGAACACGAGCTGATTTTAAAAAGTAATTTTGTTTAAATATGTAGGTAATTCGGAAGCGAAGTATAAGGTTGAATCATTACATTTTCTCTCAGTTGGGTAAGTGCTACTTTTTTAATTACGACCCGACACGCGATGCTACTGGTACACTGTCACGTGTGTACTAAATTCTGATTTTAATGATGTTCTATCAGTGTTACGCTGCGTGTGGAGGTGCGATATTGCCAGACTAGCTTTTATTTAAATCTCATTTTGAGTACTGTCAACGTGATAACACACGAAGGCTGAACATTATGGTTGTCTGGAAGACGCAAACATTTAAATAAATATTTTGTTGTTTCGTGTTTAATGTTGGTTAGGTTTTTTTGTAATTCTCCTGCTGCTACCCCTTTTCTCCATCATCATAATCATTATTGTCGTCATAATTATTACTCTGATCATTATCCTGATCATCAATGACATCATCTTCTGAGTTCATCATTATCATGTTATTAATGTGAAGCGTCAACCTCATCATCCCACAATGATGGTGGTGATGATAATGATGCTGACAATGATGATGACAATGATAATGTCGATTATTATGATTATCATCATCATACAATCATCATCACCACCACCAATAGATAAACAACAACAATAATCAAACAACAAACAAAACCAGGTAACAACAATAACCAAACAACAAACAAAACCAAGTAACAAGAGCAATAACCAAACAACAAACAAACAAAACCAAGTAACGATAACAATAACCAAGCAACAAACAAACAAAACCAAGTAACAACAAAATAACCAACCAAACAAAACCGAGTTAAAAGATAAATGGAATCTAAGGGATATGAGTATAGTAGGTCTATTCAATTTCTGACTTATTCTCAAAAGCAAAGTTTAAAACATATATAACAACTACAACTTGCGCTGTTCCTTTTTGTGGACTGCGTGTCTTCGGTGTGGGCTTATCCAGTTCACCACGACTGGTACATCAAAGGCCGTGGTATGTATTATCCTGTATGTGGGATGGTGAATATAAAAGATCCCTTGCTGCTAATCGAAAATAATAGCCCATGAAGTGACGAAAGTGGGTTTCCTTTCTCAATATCTGTGTGGTCCTTAACCACGTGTCTGACGCCATATATCCGTAAATACAATGTGTTGAGTGCGCTGTTAAACAAAACATTTCTTTCTTTCTTTCTTTCGGCATAGGTTTATCACCGTGGGCCAATCAATTAGATATTTCTAACCTGAACTCATACATAAGTTATGTAGATTTAGGATCTCAAAATTTTCTGAGTGTTCTCGCTAAAGGGTGTGTAAAAAACCAAAGCTATAAACACATGTTGGTTTTGCCTCCGCGCTATTGATCGATTCTTCAAAACAATCCCTGTTAACTTTTAAAATTTTGGCTACGGGCCCAAATATACACGAAGCGTTCATTCGGAACGACCTTCGGTGATTTCCGTCCAGGAAAATTTGCCAAGTGATTATTCATATTTTATCTACGTCATATAATGGGACTGGTGTGCGCCGGTTTTTTTGTGTTTTTTTTTTAACGACGCACTCAACACATTATAATTACGGTTATATCGGCGTCGGACATATGGTTATGTCGAGAAAAACCCCAGTGGTTAGCTGACGGGGATCGATCCTAGACCGAACGCGCATCAGGCGGGCACTGTACCACTGGGCTATGCTGCCCGCGCGCCGGGTTCACAACCTAGTACAGTACTGAGTAACTGTCTTATATTTGGTAGGAATAGCTAAGGTGTTAGAAGACTGGCTTGGTAATGAATGAATGAATAAATGAATGTTATATCTCACTAGTAATTATATGCACTATCCCACAGACAAGATGGCACATACCACGATCTTTAATGGACTATCCGTATTGGACTGGCTGGAACGTATATCTCGTTACCACGACTGGTATATCAAAGGCCGTGGTATGTGCTATCCTGTCTGTGAGATGGTGTATATAAAAGATCCCTTGCTGCCAATCGGAAAGAGTAGCCCATGAACTGGCGACAGCGGGTTTCCTCTCTCCATATATGTGTGGTCCTTAACCATATGTCTGAAGCCATATAACCGTAAATAAAATGTGTTGAGTGCGTCGTTAAATAAAACTTTTTTTTCTGGATGGAACGAGAAATAGCTCAATAGGCCCACCAACGGGGATCGATCCCAAACCGACCGCGCATCAAACGAGCGCTTTACTACTGGATAAACCGAACTCGAGCGAGGTACATGTAGCTTTGAAGCTCTATCTATGTTTTTAAATATAAAGATTAGTTATAGAACTGCAAGTTGTCATTCGTTTAACATTACTGTACTTTATTATATAGTATCCTGAAAGGAATATATGTCAATACACTGTCTGGAACGAAAAAATAGCCCAGTGGGCCCACCGATGTGGACCAATCCCAAACCGACCGCTTTGTCGCTGGGCTACGTTCCTCTCCCCTCCCCTCCCGTTTCCCCCGAATTTACGAAGTCTATTTTTCTTAAACGCAGGTATATAAGCATTGTAAATGTATGTAATTATGCGCGTGTAAACATAAATGGGCTTTGTGAGTTCGGCCCTTAAAGGGGCATTCCCGAGTTTGTTGCATTGTAAGATGTTTTAGACTAATAAAATATTTCTACGATTAACTTTCATATTAAATATATTTAATGTGTTTCTGTTCGTCTTAATATTTGTAAGAAGCCCAAACTGGATTTCGTCTTCAAATAATTTAGTACGTACGAAACAAATATTTTTTAGGAAATAAAATGAAAATTAACCTAGTACAAATATTAGAACGATCAAAAACACGTTTATTATAGAGCCACTAATATTCTAAACAAGAAAATATATTTAATATGTAAGTTTAATCGTAGAAATATTTTAGTAGTCGATAAAATCTTAAAATATTGCAGCAAACTCAGGAATGTCCCTTTAATGTGTAACCTAGAGGAAGGAAGGAGATGTTTCATTTAACGACGCACTCAACACATTTTATTTATGGTTATATGGCGTCGGACATATGGTTAAGGACCACACATATATTGAAAGATTAAACCCGCTGTCGCCACTTCATGGGCTATTCTTCATGGGCTACTCTTTTCGACAAGCAGCAAGGGATGTTTTCTTTACAGAATAGTACATACCACGGCCTTTGTTACACAAGTTGTGGAGCATTGGA
Source organism: Dracogyra subfuscus (assembly GCA_016106625.1). Taxonomy (NCBI): domain Eukaryota; kingdom Metazoa; phylum Mollusca; class Gastropoda; order Neomphalida; family Peltospiridae; genus Dracogyra; species Dracogyra subfuscus. Next base: position 5,537 of record JAECMU010204926.1, read on the forward strand.
TGGAATGAGAAATAGCTCAATGGGCCCACGTATGACCTTGAGAGGAGTGCAAACAGACAGACCGTCAGACAGATAGACTGTGACAGTTAACATTGACCGGAATATACAAAACACAAGAGACAGAGAGATGGGTGGATGAATACAAACTGACAGACGGAGTAATGAATGGACGGACAAACAGACGAATGGATGAAAGGACAGACAGATTGACGAAAGGATGGACAGAAAAATGGATGGAGGGACGGGTTTTTTTAAAATCGGAATGGCTGTGTGTTTGAAATACTACAACCGCTGATTTTCAAATGTGTACTGAGGGTGGCTAAACTAAACTTTCCTTTCTTTTCTTTCCGTTATGGCTGTTTCTTCTGTACTGTTATTCACTGTATGGGCCCTTTTCAAACATATAACGGCTATATTGGTTTTTGACAACACAGTGTCAAATAGCTTACGCTTGTACATAAATATGAACTAACATTTACTCCGTTACTCTATAACTGGTATTTAAAATAAACCGCTATTTGCTTAATGGGTGGACAAACATGTATGTTTCTTCTCGCATTATTATTAATAAATCGAATCTCGATGGACACGTGTTTGCCGTTTTTCTCGATGTGAAGAATGTCCTTTCACACAGAAGGCTCTGCACGGTATTTGATGCGCCCGGTCGAATGAGGCGTTTTTCACCTTGTTACCGGCCATTTTCATCAATGCCTCTTTTCAGGCCATTGTTTGATTTGGTTTACTGGATTTACTTGGCTTGGTGGAAATTCGGAAGGTGCGTTCGGAATAGATACAGTATGTTGTTTTGTTAATAAAGAAAAAATGACAAGAAATTACTTTCGCACGTCTAAACAAGTTTTGAAACAGTTTTAAATATTTGTTTTTTCAAAAAGATAAATTTAAACAGGATTGACTCTTCAGTACTAAATGAACTGTATCATTTTTGAAGTTACGACAGACAAAAATATGAGAAAGAGACATAAAGACACAGAAAAAAGAGACACAGACACAGACACAAAGAGATAGTCAGAAAAGAAAAGACATAGAAAGGGCAAATGATTATGGTATTCTAGGTAATGAGAAAAAGATGAAGATTATTTATGTATAAACATAAAACAAGCAGAATATTAAGTTTATAAACAGATTAAGATATAAAAAGTATAATATATATATCGAATTTTCATTTATCTTTTTAATAGATATATTTCATGTTGGATTGTAACCCATATCGTATAAATCCATGAAGGAAGGAAGGAAGGAAGGAAGGAAGGAAGGAAATATATTACCAAAGAAAGAAAGAACGAAATGTTTTATTTAACGACGCACTCAGCACATTTTATTTACGGTTATATGGCGTCAGACATATAGTTAAGGACCACACAGATATTGAAGGAGGAAATCCGCAGTCGCTACTTCATGGGCTACTCTTTTCGATTAGCAGCAAGGGATCTTTTATATACACCATCCCACAGACAGGGTAGTACATTTACAACGGTCTTTGATATACCAGTCGTGGTGCACTGGCTATAAATCCATGAAATACAAAAATACCCAACTCCATGGATGCATTTGATTTTCGGGAGAGGAACAAATTATATAACTTCCAAAGTATGAATTGATATCAGATTTAGTTTACTTACAATTTGCAACAAGAGTAAAAGAGTAAGTGTGGAATTGGACTATTGTTCAACATAATGATAAAGACTGATATCACCAGAATGCAAAACAAGTAAAACGTAGATTTGCAAACGTATATATAGAGATGGGGCCCTTTAGAAAATAAGGGATTGATTCATATGGTATATGAAGGAGAGGACCCATTAAATTGGAGAAATATTATGTACCTAATAGTTTGCGTTTCTTAAAAGCAGCAATCTGTAGTGTTTAACTTTTAAAGTTATTGTTATTCATATATAATTTTTATGCATTTGGAACAGACCATTAGATTAACGTTGTTTCCATAACATGTCATTTTTTTATTTATGTTAACAGCTATCCCAGTCTATGTCACATAAATATATTTTAAAACAAAAACAACAACAACGTATATGTTTATTTATATTATATAATAAACAAAATTGCGACGATACATTTATGGGGCATCAAGTCACTTGACGATGTCCAGTTGTGGAGAATAAGCACGATTTAAAAACTTATATATTGGAGGGGTGGTGGTGGTGGTAGTGGTTAAATACTTGTGTATGTATTTCGCATTAATAAATGCTGTTGCAATGAGAGGTAGACGACACTGGACCTTTAAAACCGTAAACTATGTTTCCATCAAAATCTACACACAGAGAGAAGTATTTTGTTGTTGGTAAATTCCTAAATATCTATGATAACATATACGTGCATATAAGAAGGTTAACACTAAAATGCTAAGATATAGTTTCCTCACTTAGTACTAGTGTTATTCCCGGGGTCTCGAGTAGGGCGTCAGAGCTGGAATTCCTGTAACCTCAAGTCTTCTGTACCGCTGGGCGGAAACCAATATCAGATGAAAAGAAAAATAATTAAGCGCCCGTGATATGTTGGGAGTGGTAGCAAAATGATGCTACATCTTTCCCAGGAAGGTTTGCATGAATTCACACACATGCCTGTAAATGTTTAAATTTATCTGTCATTGTATATACTATAATATAATATATCCATTGTTACATGCTGTATGTTGCCTCAAAAGGGTGTATTGGCGCTATTTCTCGTTCCAGCCAATGCTCCACAACTGGTGTAACAAAGGTATGTACTATCCTGTCTGTGGGATAGTTGATATAAAATATCCCTTGCTGATAATCGAAAAGAGTAGCCCATGAAGTGCCGACAGCGGGTTTCCTCTCTTAATATATCTATGGTCTGACGCTATATAACCGTAAATAAAATGTGTTGAGTGCGTCCTCAAAGGGTGCATTGATACAATACATTGAATTAATTTCAACTTATTTTCGTGCTTATATCCAATTAAGTTTCAAGCACGCTTCCCTGGGTACACACCTTAGCTATCTATCAAGGACAGTGGGTTAGTTGTTAGTTCGGTTAGTGGTTAGTGGTTAGTGAGAGAGAAGAGGGTGCAACGGCCTTACACATACCCACTGAATCCGTAAGAACTCGCTCTGGGTTGGAGCCGGCACCGGGCTGCGAACCCCGTACCTACCAGCCTGTAGTACGGTGGCTTAACGGCTGCGCCACCGAGGCCGGTACATTGAATTGAACTGAATTGTACACATATATAATCGACCTGACCCCATAACTCACCCCACCCCACCCCTTCCATCCCATCTCGGTGGTAGATCTATTGAATTATTTTCCGTCCATGCCGGTATTCCGTGACCAATATAATTAACGCTGTATGCGTTATTCTGTCTTATAAGAAAGTGCATGTTAACGACGTCCCGATGTTGATGAATAAAAGAGGTCGCCTGCATAGCAACGTCGTGTTTACTCTTGTAAACTACAAGAACTGGTGACCTATTAACCACGTTTCTCGCTCCAGTCAGTGCACCACGACTGTATATCCAAGGTCGTGGTATGTGCTATCCTGTCTGTGGGATGGTGCATATATAAGAACCTTGCTACTAATGAAAAAACAAATGTAGCGGGTTTCCTCTCTAAGACTATAATTGTTAAAATTTACCTAATGTTTGACATTTAATAACCGATGATTAATAAATCAATGTGCTCTAGGGGTGTCGTTAAACAAAACAAACTAGGTCGAAAACATGTATCTTATACAGCTGATTACCATAGCTAGGTGCGGGCAGCTTAGCCCAGTGGTACAGTGCCCGCCTGATGCGCGGTCGATCTAGGATCGATCCCCGTCAGCTAACCACTGGGGTTTTGTCTCGACATAACCATATGTCCGACGCCGATATAACCGTCATTATAATGTGTTGAGTGCGTCGTTAAACAAAAAAAAAACATAGCTAGGATAGCGTACTTGAACCCTAGGTATATAAATAAGTTATCATAATAATAATCATCATCATCATCATTATCATCATCATGCACACCAAACTGCTGAGTTGCGTGACCCGGACATATTTGTTGTTATTTTAAATGCATTAAAATACTGAAATGTACACCGTCATCACCATCATCATCGTCGTTGTCGTCGTCGTCGTTGTCATTATCATTATTGTCTTTTTTCCCTTAATCTTCTCCATGTTCATCATCTTCAATATCATTATTATCATTCTCATCATAAAGTGTTATACGTACTATTATAAGTATTTAAAGTATATAAAGTGTGTGCTGTAGGCCATGCGTGACACACTACCCTCTGCGGGGCTATAAGATGCACGCAGTCAAAGGACAACACTAGTTCATTGAGTAGCGTGTTGACATTTTAGGTGTAGAGAATTTTCCACCAATGGTAAGATGCTAATCCCACTTCTGACAATGTTACCTACTCGACAAAGTCGATTTTAGTAAACTGTTACAACAGAAAACGTGAGTACACGGGTTTCTCTCTCTCTCTCTCTCTCTCTCTCTCT
>JAECMU010204938.1:0-10030 GCA_016106625.1 Dracogyra subfuscus
ACTACCTACCAAATTTCAGTTAAATGGGTCCAGAACGTTTCTTAGAAAATGACAAAACTGACGGCAAATAAACAAACAAAACCAAAGACAGCAAAAAAACTTAAATATATAATTATTCTTAATCTGCGATAGAGGCCCTAATAAAATAAAATACTGAAATGAGTATTCAGATATTTTATATTGCCCTATGCTATCTCAGAAAAGTCGATAGTGGCGACATCGTTACAGTCTCATATATGGAGTCTGTGTTACTGTAATATTTTTTTCACAACTTGTGTGTGGACAAAATTTGGGGGAAATGTAACGGTAATTAAAGGTAGGAGAGTAATATTTTGTAGTTGTTAACATTTTGGTTCGGACAGTAGGCTTAGGCTGATGAGGCGGTGCTTTGACATAAAGATGGAAATTCAAAAAAAAATTGCCAACCTATGCTAATTTTTTGTTGGAAAGTTTGTGAAGCAAATGCATTTCTTAAAATAGCAAACAGTTGCTATTTTTGTTTCACGAAATATATTATAAATGTGAATTTAAATTTGTAGGGAAATGCACCCGAAAAAGAATGGTGGTGTGCAACCTTTTTGTAAGATTAACTGGTACTTTTCTAGTTGTTGAATCTTAGGAAATACAACTAAGCACAACTGTAATTACCAGTCTAAACAAGATGGCGTGAATATTAAACGGTGCTTTATTTTCTTTCAAAATTGTTCTAATTATGAACAGAATAAGATTTTAGTTTTATACATTTAAATGAAATAATAGAAAATGGTATACGCTTGTAAAAAATTTATATTTGTATATTTAATTCAATAAAACATTAATCTCTTGGGGTGGTGGTAACTTCAAAATCGCCAGAAAATACAAAAAACTGATTCCCATTAAATGATTAATCATTAATTTAAATTAGAATTTTATTATTATCATTATTTGTTATTAATTTGCTACTTGTTATCCATTGAGGTAGCTATTATTATTAACATCATATGTTGTGGGAGGGATGCACCATGCATCATCCCCCATCTTAGCATCAATGATCATGATGATCCCAGGCATCGAAATAAGTTGAGAACGGTCGTTCAGGTTATCGGGAGTTTACCACCTGTAAGAAAAGTCGAGAATGATGTTTCGTTTTCGACAAAAAATTAAACGGAACGGTAGTTTTCTTTCCGAACGTAAACCAGGCAGTGCATTCCGGACTTCTGTGTTTTCATTTTCATTTTCTCATATGGAATTGCATCAATGAACTCGCACACTTGTGCAATTGCAAGCAATTAAGAGTCATACTGCATTTAAGCAGTGTCCACTAGGTTAATTTGTACTGATGTTTGTGTGCTCTTGGGCAATTGCAAACAATTTTGGGAATCTGCGTTTAAGAAGTACTCACTACATAAATTTACCTTCAGATTTCATTTCTCGTACCAATATTCGCATGCAACAATAATTTGAGAATTTCCGCATTGATGACTTTTAAGTGATGCTGAAACTTATAACACTTTGGACACAGACAGTCACATCTGAATTGGGTACTGTATGTATACAGTGACCAGTCATAATGTCCCCGCATACAAAGAACCATAATGTCCCCGCGTACGAAGGAGGCTGTGTGTTAAAGAAACAAATAAACGGTGTAGGTGGAAACATCAAAGAATTAGCCTTATTGGGCATTAAATCCTGCATGGTTAGTGTTAAGTGTGACCAGGGACATAACTAGTAATAAATGCTTTCCAGACGGTTTGTCCTCTGGACAGTTCGTCCACCGGACGGTTCGTCCACTGAAAATTCGTCCACTCACCTCGGACAATTCGTCCACTCGATGACTGCATTTTTTTCAAACATATTAAAAGTTATTCTTTGACATTGTAATCGTTTCTTAACATTATTTCGTGGTATACTATAACTAAAACAGTAATTCATTATCATGCGGACGATTCGTTTCAGAGAATATGCTCAAGTCGCCAAAGTGTTGTCAACAGTGAGAAGTCAAAGTCACCTTAATATTTTAATTTTAAAACCTATGTCACTCAAAAGTTGTCATGACACCAACTTTTTTAAGGGGCATCCCGCCTTGGGACGTAGCCCAGTGGTAAAGTGCCTGTTCGATGTGCAGTCGGTCTGGGATCGATCCCTGTCGGTGGGCCCATTGGGCTATTTCTCATTCCAGCCAGTGCACCAAGACTGGTATATCAAAGGCTGTGATATGTACTATCCTGTCTATGGGATGTTACATGTAACAAATTTCTTGCTGCTAATCGAAATAGAGTAGCCCATGAAGTGGCAACAGCGGGTTTCCTCAGTCTGACACCATATAACCGTAAATAAAATGTGTTGAGTGCATCGTTAAATAGAATATTTCCTTTCCTTTTCAACTTATTTTTATTGTTATAGCTTACTTAGCACTGACTTTTAGCTTGTCTAACCCTTCTGTCACTTAAAAGGCTCAGTACTGAACATCAATGCAGAGCACACTGTTAATCAGTTACACTAATTATTACTTCGACTTTAATACAACAATGAGGCTGCATTATCAGTTACTTAATACTAGCATGTTTTATTTGAAATATTTGATTGGTTTGTTTAAATTTTGTTACTTAAAGTAGTTGTGTTTGATAAGAAAATATTGCAGTTCAATAATTAGGAGCTTTCTGAATGAACATGGATCATGATAAAACTACAAAATATACCAATAAATGTTAATTTCCCATATGTTTAATCTTTCCTTTTTTTTGGAAGAGAAGTGTCTTTTCTACGTAGGGTTGCCACAGGTCATGGAAATTCAAGGTCAGGGAAAAGTCGAGGAATTTTACAGCTGGATAGGGAAATTTGGAAATGTTTGAAAAGTCTGGGAAATTTTTTAAATTTTTGGACAATGTTTCACATGCGAAATGATGTGTAAATGTGATAAACGTACAATTATCACATGGTCAAATCATATATGCTAGTGTCCCACTGTGTTAGATGGCTATGGTAATATTCTGTACTATTATTATGCAACAGCTTATCTTTGAAATTGTGTCTTAGGTGACATGAAATACAACTAGATAACCATCTGCAAGCAAACTGTCTCTGTATCCCCACAAATCCAGCCTATCGTGTTAGGAACTACTTACTGTATACACCTTCTACGGGTTCACAAGCTATTTGCACTTCTAAGACCTTATGCTTTAAACAGTCAAGTATGTAAGTGTACTTTATATTTTATTAACAGTACAACACATTGAAATATTCTACAAACTCTTGCTTGATACAATGCATTGTAACCATATCTTGTGTACATTGTCGTATTACCATAGACGTTGAGTATTGGGCTACCTGAGATGGCAAATTTAAGACATTTTTATATGACGAACCTTCATGATGAAGTTCATCTGTAAAAACTGTTATATAACACAATGTGTTACTATAAACACATAAAAAGGTCAATTGTTTTACTTTAAATAACAATATATAAACTTAATCTAGATACATTTCATCAAATTGTCCTAATTTTAGCACAATTATTTGGTCAGCGAAAACTGAAGATAAGTCGGAGAAAAGTCATGGGATTTTGAAATCTCATGTGAGTGGCAACCCTGAGTCATCGTTTTTAAACGTAGATTAGTGCCTTTTTGAAATCAAAGAATGAACATACATGTGTAAAATTTTGTTAACTCATCTAGCATCACTATACCACATTTTTAATTTTTTGAATTTAAACTTCTGACTGACTGTTCCTTTTTCCCTCAGGTGGTGATGGTACAAAGCTGAGTGTCGTGTAATCATTGGATTGCTAGAGGTATTGGAAGAGAGAGAGCTGAGGCATAGAGTGGGGTTAGTTTTGTGCATCATGGCTTCCAAACGACCGGCTGACGAGTCTGGCTCAGCTGGTCCTTCGGCCAAGAAAGCAATGACTCGCATCGAGTCCATGAAGATGGGTCCAATTTACAATCTGGTAAATAGTTTTGTATTTCACCATACCTGTGGTGCTGAATTAATATATCAAAGTAAGAGAATTTAGGAGGATCTGTGTACTATTGCAGGTTTAATATATATGTATAATGTACAGTAAAACTCCCACCTAACAACCATTATTTTAAAGACCGGAATATTTCTTTATTATTTTATAGTTAAACTACCCTGCTATTAAAATAGTATTATGGATTACAACCAGTACGGTCTGACCCAATGGTTGTTTTCAGTGCATTTGGACCCCACAAATGCGACCACAGCATGTATATGTCATGTCACGTAATTTTGCCTAGTTGTCCGTAGTATGGTGTTAAAGTTACTTGCAGGTATATGTGTTGCTCAAACTAGCAATTAAATAATCTTATATTTATTTAGTTTGAAAGACAAAGGTATTACTTTCGAACTAGCAAGTCATAGGTTGGTTTTTTACTAAATGTTGTAGCTACTTTGTATGAAAATTGGCTAATCTGGCAATGAGCCATGTGGAAATGAAAGTCAGTATTAATACAAACTACGGAGTAAGCTACCCATTCTTTGTGGGGTGGGATGTAGCTCAATGGTAAAGCACTTGCTTGATACACGGTCGGGTTTGGATCAATCTCCGTCATTGGGCTATTTCTCGTTCAGCCAATCCACCACGACTGGTACATCAAAGCAGAGGTGCAGAAAGTTCTCGCCAAATGCGAGTAAAAATTCAGACGGACAAGTTAAAAAATGCAACTACCAGTCTTGATGGGTGATCTCTCTCTTTCTGACTAATAGAAACAGAGCTGGTCAAAGGTCAATACTTCATAGAAAATGCTTCTTTATGTTGAAAGTACCGGTATGTGGCCGCTGTGTTTTGAATAGATTGTGATGTTACTTGAATTTTGTAAATGTATATGAAAGAAATTTGAAAATGTTTATAATAGAATATTATTATTTTTTATTGATTTGTCAATCAAGGTATGGGGCTTGATTTCGTTTGCCACATGATATTTATCACTTAACAAGGTATTTAATAATACATGTATATAATTTGAAGTGGAGACAGTGTATATTATAATGCTTTAAAACAGTAATATTGTTCTAGATATAGGCTGGCGAACTAGTAGAAATATTTTCAGTTTTTGCACCTCTATCAAAAGCCGTTGTATGGGCTGTCCTCTCTGTGGGGTGGTGCATATAAAAGTTCCTTTGCTACGACAGCTTGCTCTGAATGTGCACGTAAAGCCCTATAACCTGACCTAATAGAAAACATGTAGCAGGTTTCCTCTCTAAGACTACATGTAAATGTTAAAATTACCAAATATTTGACATCCAATAGCTGATGATTAATACATCAATGTGCTCTAGTGGTGTTGTTAAACAAAACATTTTAAATTTAGCTACCTGTTCTGCTTAACACTTTCTGTGAAATAATGCTTTAACAATATTAAAGCTATTATTGGAAAATTCCATTTTATTTATTGATGAGTTTAATAAAGAATACACAAAATTAAAACCCATGAACTTAGTTATTTTATTTTGTGTGAAAATAAAATACTTTACTGTAGTTTACATTATATAGCTAATGGATTTTTAGAAAAATTTGTGAACACTTAAAAATAATATATAATTTGTTCCACTTAGATGAATCTTGTGTGACCTATAATTTTAAAATTCAATGTCGATCCACTTTCAGTTCTATTAACAGGTTTTATTGTTTAACATATTTGTTGTAAAAATGTGTATCTCTTTCCATTAGGAACAACTTGATCTCAAGGTTCTGGTTTTTCAAAACAAGAAGTTGGCTGAGCGCATAGAACAGAGAAAGAAGGCTGAGAATGAACTACACAAACGAATAGAGCAGCTGGAAAACCGACAGCGAACAGATGATGCTGTGCTCATGATTGTTAACAGATACTGGAATCAGGTTCAGATATCTTCATTTGTTTTTCTTCATTCAATTATAAAACATCTGTAGCACAGAAAATAACACAGCACTATAGATGAAAGTAACAATTATGGACAATTATTTCAGCAAGTCCATCTTCTAGTGTTAAATTTTAGAAGTTTCTTGTTTATTTTGGATTAACATAAAGAAATGGAGCTACACATGTAAACATGAACACTTTTAGATGAAAACTTGATGTATAGATAACACCAAAGGTCGATACCATTGGTGTCACAAGAAAATTAACACCTACATGTCACCTTTTGAGCTGAACCAATTTAATATTTTTATTTGTATTCATGTGTGCTAGATCTTTCACTTCGTTTTGTCTGGTTTGTTTGATTGTTAGAATCTGATATTATGTACACACTTGGATTTGTCATCATTGAAGTAAGGGAAAGAACTCTTACAGTCCTTCAATTGATTTCCTTCTAAGTATTGGTTTTGAAGATATTTTGTATGTGTTTATTTTCAGCTGGATGAAGATGTTCGAGTTCTGTTACAGAGATTAGACGCTGAGACAGCGGATGAAACAGAAACAAAAAGTGAGAATATTCATGAAAATTATTTAAATACTGTTTATTCATTTGTCCCTCATTTTCCGTCACTGTAGCCATTAATCAGTTTGTACATCCCTGGAGATATTTCTAATCTTTCCTCACTATGAATCTTATCTTATATATTGTTACTTCTTCCAACTTAGTTTGTTTTTCAGGATTGTATACTTTTTAATTTCTTCTGTACCAGTACATTGATTTTGTAAATTTAAAACTGGGGAGTCTGTTTACAACAAAAAAGTAGTGCTTAAGATATAGGTTACGTATTATTGATGTTCTTTTACTCTGATTAACAGATGAAAGCAATGAAACTACGTCTTTTTTGGCCATGTTGTCGACTTGGGACAAACAGGAGTTGGAGGAGACGCTCGGACAGAGAGTTGAGTTTTCCAAACGTGCTATTGGCAAACTCCTGCAAGCATTTGATCGCATGTTACAACGCAATGAAAAGCTACACAAAGCTCTGGAGAATAAAGCTGAGAAAGAAAAAGAAGATCTGCTTGGCCAGGCATTGAAGTCCGGACAAGATTCTACAGTGAAGAAGGAGGAAAATGAAGATGATGAGAAAAAAGGTAAAAATGTGTAGATACAGTAGCTGGTCTTGTCAAGTGGTGCTTGAGGTCTTATATGGTTTAAGATCAATCACCCCGCTCCCCACATTCCAGCCAATGCACTCCAATGTGTAGGCCATGATGTGATGTTTGAGGGAAATGAGCCATGACCCAAGATCTGGGCAACTGGTACCACCTAGTGGATGAATGGTCATAGTGACTTTTGTCCAGTAGATTAATGCACTATATTGATGCATTTGTGGATTTAATGATAAAAGCAAAATATTTTGTACAGAGATAGGTAAAATGTTTTAAAAATAGCTTTTTGTGTGACGTAAGGGTTGAAAATTAAAAGTAGTTTAAGTAGCACATCAGGCTTGCCATTTTATATGTAACTCTTTATATGATGAAAAAATGCAGCTATTATGGAGGTATAATAAAAAAAAGATCAGCAAAGATTTAACACTGAATAAATTCCAAAAGTTTAATGTTTATTTCTGCTTTAAAAAAAAAAAAGGCCCTTTTTGTTTCAAAACAATGCTTAGGCTTAGATAAGATAATTAAGATACAATACAGAAATAAACAAAAATGTAATCTTTGAATGATGTCAAAATTGCAATATATCTATTTTGTAGCAGCATCAAGGGACATCACAAAAACACTAGAACCCCCCAAATCAGTCTATTGTGCTTTGTTTTAGGAATCATCAGAAATTCCAGATGCTACATGTATATCACTAAAGTGTTAGGGCTCCGATGACTCAGGAGCTAGAGTCAAATTTTATGATAATATGAAAATCCATATATGCAACAGTTGAAAACACTCGATATGGTGTAAAATAGGAATTACAGATTACAGCCAAAATGTCCCGAATTAGGTGCGTGGGTAGAATTTATAACAACAAACTGCTATGTTTGATGATATGGCCAATAGAATGAAGAATAAGTCCAAATGGGAACATGTTTTGATAACTAAGTAACAATAAAAGTAGTAAAACAAATATCGAGTACATGCACCATTACAAAATATTGGAGCTGAAACAAAGTTGTACCAACGTACACAATTGTACACAATCTTTTAGACTAATGAAAATGACAATGTAATATTCCATGAATTTATTGACAATTGTATTTGTATATCATATGGAAATTAACATAAAACCCAGTTGTATTAAAATCAAATTTAAAGAAAACTATTGACATTTTTGTGATACAGATATGCAGAAACACTTCAGATGATATCTGATTATGTTTTAAATGATTTAATTGTTATATGTTGTATGTGCATACTTTTTCTTGTTAAACATTGTCCAATGTACAGACTGATCAATTTTTTTTTAATGTGTGAAAAAAGTGTGCATTTTGAAATAGAGGAGCTGAGTGCTGTAAAATATAGTAGGATGCGGGAAAATAAAGAGGGCACCGAAAAATAAGGGGTGTGTGTGGCAAACATAAAAGCAGGGTGGGAAAATGCACCAACAGTGTAGCCCGTCCCACATAAATGGAACAGCGAGAACACTGATACAGATTCATAATAATGTACATTATTGGGTAAAAAAGTAAATACAAATAACTGTTAAAAGCCCATGACTCTCAACTGACACCTGAAAAATTGACCCATAAGTATCCGACTTCCAGATTGAATTTTCTATCTAAAGCCTTGAGTGTTAACAGGGCTTCTATAATTTTTATAAAATCCACTAGCCATGGGATCAATGATTTATTTTAATTTACTATTACATTTAAACATTAACTAGCCCTACTTTACATTATGTTAATACAATTTGACTAAATAATAATAATAATCAGATATGTCGCCTAAAGAGGGTGATAAAGCTTAAAAACACTAATGTTTGGGGTTGTGGGAATGATATTCATATTTACAAAATAGGCTTAACTGCAACATTTAACAAATTGTTTTCACTAGCCGTCGGGCATGACAGTCCCACTTTAAATATCACTAGCCATGGGAGTGGGGCTACCATAATCTAGAAGCCCTGGTTAAACTCCTGACCACTTTTACCATCGCCGGTAGTAGGGGTGCATAGTAGGTGGTTACAAGTGCCTCTTAACAATGCGAGAAGTAACTACTGAACACTCCCCGAAGTGGTCAGACTAAGCCCACAGCTAAAAGCTGATGGGGAATGGCAGGTGTGTGGCACAGATAGCCACAAGAGACAAGTACCTGTCGCGGTTGGAGAGACAAGGACTGGGATGTGGAGGTGGACAGCGAAAGAAGTTGAACGATAAGGAGGAGTTGCCAGATCGGGAAGAAATGAGATGGAATTCAAAGGAGAGAAAGGAAAGGGGGCAGTGGGATAAAAACAAAAACACTAATGTTTGGGGTTGTGGGAATGATATTCATATTTACAAAATAGACTTAACTGCAACATTTAACAAATTGTTTTCACTAGCCATCGGGCATGACAGCCCCACTTTAAATATCACTAGCCATGGGAGTGGGGCTACCATAATCTAGAAGCCCTGGTTAAACTCCTGACCACTTTTACCAACATAATTTTGAGTGGAATCATACTATTTTGTTACACACTTATATCTTGGTATGGAACATGATTTTCACCTGAACAAAAATACATACTGACCCATTTTCAAGATAGCAGCTGAATCTGGGGAATATATATTTTTAAAGTTTATAGGTAAACATTCTCAAGATAACTACTTTTAAAATACGGTTTTCATTATGATGGCAGCAAGCTTCCTCTTTCTCGGACGTAACTGAGAACTGCACTGCAATTAATGTTGATGTAAGATAGTGATTATTCATTAGAAGTAATGTCATTTCCAATAGATATATTGGTTATTAAGCTTATTTATCACAGTTTTTATCAATACGATATATATGTATGAATGAGTTGTATGTGTTTGACTGTTGACAGAGGAAGATGAGAGTGGGGATGAGAAGAAGGATGAGGAGAAGGATGAGATTCAGAAGAAGCTGGCCGAGGTGGAGGACGTTGTGAAGAGTGAGTTGGCCGACCTGCGCAAGGAGAACAAGCAGATGCACAACCTGGTGACCCAGCTCCACCAGAGACACCATGACCACAC
>JAECMU010204943.1:0-10045 GCA_016106625.1 Dracogyra subfuscus
TTGATTCTTAGTAGTCCGAAAGAGCTCTTTTAAATATATTTCTATTAACTAGCTATTTATAATGTGGTATTAATACTACTATCTACATGTACATATGCATATGCAGATATATTAAATATATCACCATCTACATTATTTGTATCAGTATTACTAGTACTATAATCAGCATACTACCACAATGTGTATGTATTCCCAGTATTTAGCGTGTATGATCTAATTCATATTCTGTGAGGCGATGAATCAGGGCACCCCAACCCTGGCATCGTCAAAATTAACTGGGGACAATAAAAAAATAAAAAAAATAAAAAACATAATTGTTTTTGTTTTTTAAATATTCAGCTATTGGATGTGAAACATTTGGGGTTTTTTGACAAAGGGAATCCCCTACATATTTTCATTAATAGCATTTTTCACTAACAGCACATACCATTATTTTTTAAATGCCAGTCAAAGTCACTGTTAGAATGGGGAGAAAAACCTAATTAGAGAATGGGTCCACTGAGGGGTTCAATCCGTCGATCAAAGCATCTATGGTGGTCGTTTTAACGAGTGAGCTGGATCCCCCACAGTGCTGTCATCTCATCTATTACGCATTAGTAAAAATCTTGTGGTTGTTCTAAGTCTTACCAATTGGTTGACATCCAATAGCCGATGATTAATTGATCGATATGCTCTAGTGGTGTTGTTAAACAAAACAAACTTTAACTTTGCTCTCCTTTTGTCGGTTTTAATATATCAAAATCAAATTGTAAATTGATTTAATACAGCCGCCGAATGTATTTTATAGGAGAGAATCTAAAAATGTAAAAAACAATATTGATGTTAGTATAAATCAATAAAATATGTTTAAAATCAAATGACGATAACTTTGTTAATCGTCATAATCCCGCCAGCTAAATAAAAACATAGTTATTATATCACAGCGATTTGCTGGAACGCCATTTGCTCCAATAAAACGATGTAGCTGTCAGCGGGGCCGTCACTTCTGGATTAATGTCAGTATTAAACATCAGTTTCGACCACAATAAACTAATAAGGAACAAGGCCGACATGACAAGTGATTGGTGACCATTCTTACCTCACCCGCTACCCCATGGTGCTACCTTGGGCTATATTAACCGGCCAGGCCAACCATTGAGACACATCGATCTTTTGTAAGGTTCTGCAAGTATTAAGATTTTGTTTCTGCCACTGTTTGTCTGATACGAAAATGCTGCTGTCGTTGTATCTCGCCGCGCTATGTGCTGCTGTTGGCCACGTGTCTGCCGCCGTGTACGGAGAGCACGAGAAGAAGGGTGAGGCGGAAAGCTATCTGCTGTACGACGTCAGCGTCAAATATGGTAAAGGCGACCTGAACCAGGCTTACGAGGTGCTAAGCGAACTTAATCTCGGCCAGGCTTACAAGGTAAGTGGAGGCAAAACTATATCTAGTGAACATCAAAACGAAATAATCTGGTAGGCCCTACATGCAGGTACCCAATTGATGCTAAACATTTCTTTTGGGTTTTTCCCCCGTGTGCAACCTAGTTCGTAATAGCCATTTCTTAGATTAATATAATCTCAATTGTAACATTTTACTATTTGGTGATCCAAACCTTAGTGTCAAAAGGAAAATAGTTCTATATTCAAATCTGTCCACAACTTCATCATAAATAGCAAGCGTTTTGAAATTCATTTTATTGTTTTTCTATTTCGACTTTCACACCTGATTCTAAATAATATATAATGATAAAAAGAATAACCTTTTCATATTTAGTGTCTAAGAAAATACCACTATATTCAAATTTGTTGAGAATTTCATTATTTATAAATAGTAAGAATTATGAGATGAATTAACCAATCGCACTTTTACTTTCTTCTATTTCGATTTTCCCTCTTTGTTAGTACATTTTGAACAAAATATAACTATATATTTTATTTTATTGTTGGTAAAATATTTATGTTGTAAAATATTTGGAGAGGCCTTACCACACAGGCTAATGTCTGTTGGCCAATCACTAGACCGCTAAAAACATTTAACGGCAATCAATATTGTTTTATAAAAAATAGCAAAAAAGAGAGAAAAAGACATACAAATTAGCCCCGTGTTCAGCGACATTGAGCGATGCCAACGTTCGCAAACTATTTGACTGACCTCCTATGTGGTCATTTTGGTTTTATTCTAAAAAGAAAAAAGCAGTTTACGGAAACGTTTTTATGCATGATCTGTCTGGTGTTCGTAATTAGAATACGTTTACTTGTTTATCAATACCCAACAGTTTGAGATGATAACAGGTCTATCACTCTTCATTCTACTGAATTTCAATATGTGTTAATCTTTACTTTAAAAAGAAAAACACAAAAAAAGATTACAGTTGAATATTATAATCACATTTCTTATAGGTATTTACCATATGTTAAAGACACTTGGTCCTGCAAAATAATATGAATATTACTTTTATAGTTTTATCAATATAATTATAATATGACTACTTCACTGGTGCAGGAAGTGTGGGTCGAATACGAGTTTTTATGTCAACGCATGCTGTGCGACAACCATATTTTCACGAACTGCGAACCAACGAGTGACAATATGGCTTTCCCAAATCATCAGTTGATATAAAAATCATACACGAAAAACATACAATTAAATTATCTATTTATTATATACATCTTTCCTAATTTTTCTTGAAAATAAACTTTTATATATAAAAAAAAAAAACCACACACCCTCAAGATCGAAAACAGATGACGCCAAGATATATTTTCCTGCAACGTTGGGGACGTTTGCATAAACTTGAATTTACCATGAACTTTACAAAAGAAATTGCAATCAAAATTTATTTAATGTCAGTTAAATCAATAATTTAAAATGTTTAATAATATCGTTGTTAAAACGTTCCTGGAAAAGCGATCGTCTAAATGATCAACAAATTAAACAAAACGAATCGAAATTAAATTCAACGGCAGGAGTTTCTTTTCCAACTATTTGGATTCGCACTCAGTCCGTTTTAGATATATCATCGTCATATCACTTAATATTCTATTGTGATAGGTACAATTATTTATATTTCAATTTGTTTTTGTTTTGGGGTTTTTCAAATTCTATCAGATGCATTGCTAATCATTAAACTAAAAATTATAATGCCACGTTAATTTAATAATCAGACCTTAATAATTTACCAGCCTCAATTTGTTCCATCTGAAAAAACATCCGATAATAATGATGTAAATACTGTTATATGTTCATGTAGCTTGAATCCACTGAACATATTGCTTTTACAGTGAAAATAAGGTGTTTCATTGAATATCACTTTTATGTTTTTTGTACAGCTATATATTTAATGGCTATGCATATAATAAAATAAATTAGTACATTTAATATATTGTGTAATATTATTAAACGATACTATAAGTTATTCTGTCGTACAAATTCGTTCTGTCTTGCAGCTGAATGTTGTTTATACTAACCTTTGAAAATCAAAGCATATCAATCAGTATTCAAAGGAAACCTATATAAATAACACGTTAATGTAACAACATACGGAAAGTAAAATACATTTTATACTGTTTAATGTTAATTACTTTAAACGTTTTTGTTATCCGTTTTTATATCAATTTTCTTATTGCTTAATTGTTTGGGATTTTTTTCTTCAGCTCGTTGGTGAAGCTAGAGCCATCTTCCGTAAGTATTTCACAAACATTTGTATACTGAACTCCAATACAAACGCACCAAAACGATATGAGAAGAAAACAAATACTATATTTAACTGATTATGTATAACTGGATGTATTTTGGTAGATAATAAGTAACTCAAAAAATGAACACAATGACTGGACTTATTGTGTGTTTTATAGCAAACTCAAATATGCGATACATTAACAACTGAAAATTGGGTGGTGTGTTTTTAGAGGGGTTCAGTGTGTATTCATACGTTTATTGGGTTTTTATTGGACATGAAATAATAAATTGTATCATGTTCCTATATTAACTGAAGACTCAAATACACACAGTGACATAGCATGATGAAGTTAGTTTTCAGGTTTTACAGTATGAACAGTGTTTTTCATAACCACGAATTAAACTTGATAAACGCATTGGATACTAAGATGGTGTTCCCATTTGCCTTAATAGATATTGATCTAGAATTATTTCTAATATTATTATTTATGTGCCTATTATCTTAGGTTCTAATGCCACTCGTCGTATAAACTTAATATCAGATAAGTATTAAGGTATACACCATCAACTGAGTTTGTAAAGCAATTAACAACTACCGGAACATTGTTACATTTAAACTAGTACCGCAACTTTCATCGCCAAACAATTTCTATTTTTATAACCCGAACCTACACATAGAAAATATGTTGGTTCATGTGAAACAAAGTATAACAAAAACAAAACAAAAAACTGAAGAAAAAAACACTTTTAGATCTTATACAAATGTATGTCAAAATTTATAATTTCTACGAACTTTCCTTTTTTAGTTTAGATTAGTCTTATTTTGTGGTGAAAAGAGATGTCCAGATGTCGTCAAATGCCCATTATAATATGAAATATTACCTGTACCTAACACGAACTGTAGTATACGAGTATTTATTATATACCATTTAGGGAAATATCTTAAAATATCAGTAAAATATATGTGTTATCAGTCGTTCAGTGCCGATAACACAAAATGTGTTATCATCACTGTAGAAAATATTACTGTAATTGTAAGAAAACCGAAATTATTTTGCTGCAGGCATTTTAAAAATAAAGGTAAATTGTCAAAAGTTATAAAATAAACAGAACATTTCATGTTTTTTGTCAAATATGATTGATATATCTTATCGTAAAGTTTGCATTCACATCACACTCGCCGCGTAAGCGTGAGCTATGATTGCAAACTTCACAAGATGAGATATATTAGTAAATTATATTTGACCAAAAAAACAAACCATGAAATATTCTCTATTTATTATACGTGTGTATTACACGGCAACTTGTATCTTCAGAGGTAGCAGACAAGCACACCTGCCAGGACCACATCGTCGACATCCCTGACGCCCACGTGGAGGTTCAAATCGCACGCCCTCTGGAGGCTCTTGCTGACGACTTCAACATAACCTTGAACAACACTAACGACAAGAAGTACCTGGATGACAAATACCTGACTCTGATTGAGGTCACATACGAGGACAACTCCAACAGCAGCGAGGCGTCTGAAGGTGACACATCGGTCACAGTTTGTTTTGTTAAAAGACACTACTAGAGAATATTAATTAATTACTTATGAACTATTGGTGGTCAAACATTTGATAATTTTGACATAGTGCTCAGATAAAACCCGCAACATTTGTTTTCATTAACAGCACGGTCTATTTAATATGCAGTTTGTCAGACAGGACAGCACATATCACATACTTTGATATACCAGTCGTGGAGGACTTGTGGGAAGACCAATCAGAGAATGGGTCCATCTTAAGTGAGCACTCTATTTTCCAGACAAACACTCCGGTTTTGTTTGAGGGTCTTGCACTGCCAAATACTTGGTGTCAGCAGCTTTAACCGCTAATGGCGAAGTCACACAATCTCTTGTACGAGAATAGACGATTGCATAGTAACCAATGATATCGCAATGTTGTATTGTAATAATCGTTTATCCAGCAATCACTGTATACATTGACTAAATATGGTAACTATATAAGTCTCTATATTTTTGGTCACTGACCAAAAATATAGGTCACATGACATAAGCCCGACGAGTATTTCAGAGTAGAATTTCAATAAAAATACTCTTTACATCATTTGTTTAAGTACAGCAAATAAAAATAACGTTTAGTTTTTCGATAAAAATAAAATACTTGTATATTTATATATGAATTAGAGTTTAGAAACGCTTTTTTAATTTGACAGAATGCAGCTAGCTTCTTACAAATAATGGCGTCATGTATCTTGTATGATGTCATACGGCAAACGCCTTGCTAGGTTGATAATACTCTGTTTGCGTACATAAAACTGGAATAAATAATGGTTTTCCGAATATTCCTGTAGGATTGCAGGATAAAAGAAATAACTGGTTACTATCTTAAGATATCGGCTTTCAGGTCGAATGGCGAATGCAGCTCGACAGAGACTGACTGCATTCACCATTCTAACCTTCGCAGGATAAAGCCGATATTCTAAAACAGTGACCAGTTATTCCCTATTCATTCTTCCATCAACTCTCGTACGGGGCGGGGCATTCGTACCGTGTGACGTCGCCTTAAGGCTTACGGTGCATCTAAAATGATGTTCACAAAGAAAGTACTCACAGAAAATATATAACCCATGCGACCCAATCTTTCGAGGAACTCGCCTTCTAAATTTATTGGAAATTGTCATCTGTATTGATATAACACATTTATCACGCACTGATTAAACAATTAAAAACTCTTGAACAAAATCTTACATTTCAGCGTTGGAGAAGATTGTTGAAGGTTTCGTAGCCGTCCATAGCTCCACCGACTGCGACCACTGCATCGTCGGCTACTACATCGTCGGGTCCAGACCTATCAGGGTATGTAGCTACTAACTACACAGGATTTTGGTTATACACGGTCGAGGTCAGCGGAACACGGGTGTAGAATCGGTTTGCGTCAAAAGGAAACGGATTAATTGGAATGCGGGTGGATAAGGCCAAAACTCAGTTAACAAAACCATGCTATTACATTTTAAACCCACATTAATTCCCGTGACATTTTTACAAACAAATTAAAAAAATAAAAATAAAAAGTTTAGCATATACATGTATCTATATATTGAATAATGCAAAACCTGTATTAAGCGTCAAACTTGTGCCGACGCTCATATAATATTCTGTTAGAATGTAATTGTAAATAAAATATTCTTTATCAAATTAGCATTAAAGTTTGGTACTCCAAATTTTAACCATTACTACCACCACTGCTACCCAAACCACCACTACTACTACTACTACCAATTAAACTACTACTTCAATTACTACTATTACTTCAATTACTACTACTAATAATATTACTATTATTACTAATATTACTATGACTACTACTACTACTACCCCTACAACCATTACCACTACTCATACTACTACTACCCATACTATTTATACTACTACGACGACTACTACTACTACTACTACTACCATAACAGCACTGCTACTATTACCACTACTAATACTACCACTACTACTACGACCACTACAACTGTTTCGCGTGTTAGTACTACGACCACTACATCTACTTTACTTGTTAGTACTACGACGACTACAACTACTTCTATTTACTACAGGTGATATACATCGCCAACGTTAAACCAAAGGATGTGTTCGAGCTGTACGAAACTCTGGGTCTCAACGGAGGAAACGTCATTGCGCAGGCGCATCGTCTCGTCAACTTCCACTCGTACCTGCAGGGTAAGGCAACGCAATGCGACGCCAAGGACACTGCCCACGCCGCCGCCAGCAACGGCCTCGTCTACACCAAGCCCACTCTAGGCTACGGCCAGAACGTGCACAACACCCCCGTCCACGCCGACAACAAACAGGGATCCGGATACGACACCAAGAAAGGCCTTCCCGTGTACGATCTCAGCAACCAACACGCCAAGCTCCCCAACTACAACATCTTGGGCAATGGCAACGGCAACAGCAATTTCGGCAACTACAAACCACTCGGCAGCAAACACCCAGGTTTCGCCATTCCAAAACCCATCGGCTATGGCAACGGTAAGCCAACTGGGTACGGCGATGATACCAAATCCACCGGATATAGCGACGATAAGCCCAAAGGTTATGGCGAAGACAAGCCCACCGATGACAAGAAGACCTATTCTGCAGGCGACAACAACACCGGAAAGAAAAGCGCCGATGGCGTGAAAAAGCCTTCACAGTACCAGGCTCAACAGGACAGGTTCTACAGCGGTTACAACATCCCCAAACATGGCGGCTTCATTGCTCCGAACAGCTTCAACCTCGGATCAAAAGATCATTTGTTTGTTTTCTAAAAAAATATTGATATGTTGAAAAATATGTACACTTTATAATATATACATTCGTAACCAAAAACGTAAGTTATTTTGATGGACCATATGACAGGAAATGGGATATATGCTTTTTTCGTATGAAAATCATTATTTGGTGAAGCTCCGTATTATTTATTTGTTTTGCATATTAAACATGATGCACATGCACACAAAACATTATCATATGTATATGTTCCATACAGCAGCACTGGTACGTTTGGTAGAACAAATCAATAAAGCTTAGTTTATTCCAATTTTTGATGTATTATTGTGCTATTTTGTTGACCTAGTAAAACTCCACGAGATTTTAATTCGATAAAAACAATGTTTCATATTTTACATATTATATACCACTGGCTTGTATCAACCATATAAGGGATTGTAATCAATTTTGGGATAACCACCAAGCATGTAACCTTACACTGTATATCAAGCATTAATCTTGTTATATTCACCCTTCTCATTTGGGACTTATAACGTTTTGTTCAAACATTCTTCTGGTTGATACTTTCCTTAGCGGAATTACGGTAATTCACAATATCTGTACTTCAGTTTAAAATCGTAAACTTTCAATAATCTTTGTAACAACTAATTACAGAATTTGGCGAGTTACCTTTCAAGTCATTAAAATGACATTTGTTTTATTCTTATTACTAAAATAAAAAATGTATGTCTGGACTTTAAATAATTACATCAAACAGAATAGAGATGTTGGGTAGGAGTTATTATTTATTATTTATTTATTTATAAATAAATAAATATATTAAATAAATAAATAATTTAAAAAATAAAAAAATAAATAAATAAACAATCACAGAATGATAGCTCTGAAACGAAGTAATATAGCATTAAAACAATACGGGTACCGAACTACATATATATTCGTGAAGTCGTTCGTTGGTGCTAAACACTGTCAGTCTGTTAATACACTTACCAGATCCTCTATCACCTAAATAAACACTTAATAAAATATAATGGCACTGGGATGGGGATGGGGGTTGCATTCATTGTCTTAATTTGACATACTATCAAATGTTTTAAAGCTCTTAACTGTTCACTGTATTCGTTTTATTTAACAGCTCAAGGATTATAGATTTTTCTCAATTGTGTCTTGTCATTCAAATGATTGTGTTTTGCATATAATATTTAATATAAAACTTTATTCGAATAAAATACTTGTTTCACCAAATGGGTATTTCTGACTTTTATTGTTCATGTTGCATTTTTCTTGTGGGTTTTTTTTTAATGAAAGGTGTTATTGTTATGTCTAAAGTCACCTGTACCCCCTCCCATCTCTCTCTCTCTCTCTGTATCTGTTTGTCTCTCTCTATCTCTCACATCTACGCACCACACACACACGTCATACACACATACACACTTCATACACACCCCTCTCACACACACCCTCACACATATACAACCCTCACACATACATATACCTCACACACTCGTACACACATACACACAGCCATACACACACAGAGAGAGACACACACACATACACACACATTATACAACACAAAAAACCACACACACATATACATACATACTATACAACACACACACAGACAGACACACATACACCACTGAGACACACACACATACACATACACATACACACACATACAGTATACAAGACACACGCACACAGAGAGACACCACACAGACACACTATACAAGACGCACAGACACATACACAGAGAAACACACATATACACATAGACACACACACAGACACACATAGAGAGACACATACACACACAGACACACACATATACAGACACAAACACATACACAGTATACGACACACACACACAGTCGCACACACAGACATCACTGAGACACACACACACAGACACACACCTAAAGTATACAAGACACACACATATATCACACAGTCACACACACTATACAAGACACATACACACAGAGAGACACATAGACACACATACACACACAGACACACACAGATAGACACCACACAGATACACACTATACAACACACACACACAGAGAGAGAGACACCACACATACACACACACT
>JAECMU010204951.1:0-22839 GCA_016106625.1 Dracogyra subfuscus
TTCCATTTATAATCCATATTTAGAGAAATAAGGTCCACTAAATCCGTGATTGTGTGCCTTTAAGGTCCAATTCCAATTAATAACTATGTTTAAAGTATACAGCTGAAGAAAACACCACAACACCACATGGCACTTTTATATAAATTTCTTTATATCGTGCTTGTTTGTTGTTGACAAGGAAAATTGCGCGATTTGTCAATAAAGTTCAAAGTTCAATATATAATCCGAACCGAATACACTGTATGGTGTCCATTCTTGTATAACACACACACGCACGTTCACTGGCACTGGAAAGGTGCTACTCCTACATCAATGGTAGCAACTCGAACAATGTTAACAGCAAACAACGTCAGTAACTTACACGGAAGTGTACGTTGGCACTTTAACTTGCAAACGGAAGTATCGTGGATTAAAGCTCGTTGGTTAGTAGTGTTCCCGTCTCAAGTTTTGGTATCGCGTTCATTAAATTGTAAATATTTGTCACCGTTTTCATCTGTTTTCAGTTGAAATGTTCCATAAAATATTATTTAAATCATGTGTTACTAGGCAATTCAAACCAAGCACCAACTTTGTTTATATATCGCGAAGGGCATTCCCAGTAGCCATGTGCTATAAATAGTAGCGTTGAATATGGTATAGTTCCGGCAGTTGAGTTTAATACGGAAAGTTGTACATACATACATGCATACATACATACATACATGCATACATGCATACATGCATGCATACATGCATACATACATGCATACATACATGTCAACTCGTGATGTGTAAAAAACATATTTTCACTCATTGCTTCGCAATTCGTGAAAATATGGTATATTTATTATAGACATATTTCCTAATTTTTTACAATATTTTTCGCTTTTTGATAACATCTTTCGCTAATTCTATCAAAAACACATAACGTCATGATATATTTCTTCCAATGGAACTTTTTCAGAAGATTTACTTTACCATAGACATTTAAAAAGAAATTGTATTAAAATTTATCTTTATTAACATTTATTTAATAATACTGCGTTGCAAACATACCTGACAAAGCGATCCTCTAAAAACTCCCACAAAAACAAAACGAGTCGAACGCCGTTGAGTTCTTCCCCTTACACTTGATGACACTACATTGTGTCAACATTATTTAGCTTCGTATTCAATTCTTTTTAAATATATTGTCGTTATTGCACTTCGTATCCCTTTTTATAGGTACATTTGTTTAAATTACATTTATTTTTATTTTTCAAACACGATTAGATGCGTTAGTAATCATCAAATGTAAATACGAAGAACCCAGACAAAGGGAGATAATTTAATCATGCACTTTTACAAAAATGTAAATACGACTTCTATATTTTCACTGTAGCCAAAATACAGTGAAAATATGACTTTTCACCGGATATGACCTTTATGGTTTTCGTAGATCTATACAAGAAAGAAATCTACCGCACGCATGATACCGAATAATATACATGTATATCAGTATCATTAGAATCATAACAACGGCGATATCCTGTAAGAAAGACATATACCGCACGCATGATACCAAATAATATACATGTATATCAGTATCATGACACAGCTTATATCCTGTAAGAAAGACATCTACCGCACGCATGATACCGAATAATATACAAGTATATCACTATCATTAGTGACATAACACAATTGACATCTGTTGGCTTTTATCAACATTAGAAGTGTAAAGATAAATGTGGATCAACTAAAATTAAAAAACAACTATTTATTAAATATTTGTTTAAAGACAACTATTTATTAAAAATTTGTTTATTTTAACTTTTTATTTATTTGATTGATATTTGTTTGTTGGTTTATTTGTCTCTTAGTCTGTTAGTATTTGTTTGTTTTATTTATGTATTTAGGCCTATTAATGATAGTTGTAACGATTACAAGACATCTTTGGACATTACATATAAGAACTTATTCATTAATTCATTCAATCGTTCGTTCGTTCGTCGGGTAGTTCGTTCGTTTGTTGATTTGTTGATTTTATTTCTTTATTTATTTATACATTTATTCATTGATTCATTCGTTTATTTATTTATTCATTCACTGATTTATTTATTCATACGTTTGTTCATTCATTTGTTAATTCGTTTATTCATTCATTTATTCATTCGTTTATCCATTCATTAAAAATTCATAAATCCATTCATTCGTTCATTTACTGATTGATTCATTCATTTGCTAATTCGTTTATTCATTCACTCATAGCTGTTACACAAAACGCCGACCCACCGTGTACGAGCTCTGACACATGTGGGCCGCCAGACAACGGGGTGTGTGGCAAGTCTAGCAGCAGTGACGTCATGTGCGTGTGTAACGCCGGGTGGGACGCGCAGTCGCAGACTGACCCGAAGTGTACGTCAGGTCGATGTGAGTAGTGATCCCAGGGATACGTTCAGACAACTGTTTGTTGCTAACGTTTGCTAGACTGCTTTTTATGTTAAACATTAAACCGAATGACCACACTGGAAAGCAGTCAAAATAGTTTGGTCCGTGCTTGTGAGACTGAGTGTAAAATCGAATCTTGAATGATGTCACACATACATGTAGTTTATGAGACATATATGAGACATTGCATATAAAAGATTCGTTGCTTTTAATGTAAAACATATAATGAGTTCCTCTAAGACCATGGGTCAACAGTTACCAAATGTTTAACATCTAATAGCGGATGAATAATTAGGAGATAAACATTCTCTGATTTAATTTTCGAGGTAGGTTATCGTGGATTTAACACCTCTAAATGTCATTTAAAACCGAACGCGTCAACATGATTAAAATGTATTCAAAGATAAAACTAGTTTTAATACGCGGAGGGAATAGGAGTGAACTTAGAACAAATATTTAATCTTATCCATAAGCAAGAATAAATAACATGATTGTATAAAATTTAATAAATCACCTCTCAAAAGTCGACCAAGTTGCAACGTTTAATGTAGTCTTAATTCTGAAAATAATTAATCACATTACTGTCCTCAATTTGAAATCATTCAGACATCCCAGCCCTTATAGTTTGTGAGAGATTCAAAGGCTTGAAACAATGTATAGATCAATTTATACCAAAGTATTTAAATATTAATCTTTTTTAAAGTAAAACAAATTTACGAAAATTGGGAATATACAAGGGCCGCTTGGGGGAGGGGATGCTGCCAGGACCACCCCCACACTATGTTCCATTTCGGTTGATTTTTCAATATTAATTGGAATACTGACGTCATTCAAATTTAAAATTAGCTATATTTTACAATGCTTCGCCACATACAAATAAAAAGTGGTCTACTAACCTCAACCCCTATCAGATTCCTAAAACAAGCAGACAACGCTCTTTACAGATTGGTAGTTTTTAAGTTTTCATAATTCTGTAGAAAATATTTATTTTTTAAAGTTTCAAAATATGAAAGAAATAAAAATAACCTTTTGTCAAATATATCATATCAACAAATTACCGTTGGATATGTTTTATTTACTGTCATCGACCGTAACAAAATTTGATCGTCTGTTATAACTAAGCTACAATATTATAGAACTGTTTTGTCATTTCTTCTTGTTAAAATTGTTGTTTTTGTACTTACTTTCATTATTTTATTGTTTTGGCAACTGTACGAACATTTCGTCTTCAAATCCGTCTGGATTTATATCAAAAACTTCCTGAAGCGTATAGATGTGAAAGGTGCCCCTTTGTTTGGCTGACATCTTTGTAAGGCTGACATCTTTGTAAATACTGTTTTGTATTCATACGTCGGTAAATCGGTCTAATTAAATTATCCATGATTAATCACCTAGGATTTAAGATAACTGGCCAATCAGAATCAAGTATTTTCCAAAGTCAAGGTAGAATAAAGCACAAAACAATTGTTTAACTAGTCAGCCTTTTAGAGTTTTATAAACTCGGTGCGAGGTTAATACAATCAGCTGTTTGTATACCGATGTTAAGTGATGTGTCCTTCACGACAAATGCCGTGCACTTCAAGTCAGTGTAATTAGTGACACCAGGCCTCGGTCACCTGGTGGATAACCCAGTGATCTTAAGGCCATTAGGTAAATAGTTCGCATATCGATATCTACTGGATTCAAATACAGTTTGTTGAGCGTTTGCCTGAGGTCGTAGGATGAAACCATCTCGGTGGATCCATTAAACTGATTGGGGATTTTCTCGTACCAACCAGTGTACCACACCTTGTCAAAGTCCGTGGTATGTGCTTTCCTGCCTGTAGGAAAGTGCATATAAAAGATCCCTTACTGTTAATGGAAAAATATATGAATAATTAATTAATGTGTTCCAGTGGTGTCGATAAACAAAACAAACTTTAACTTCAAATGTTTAAATTAATTAATGTGCTCTGGTGGTGTCGTTAAACAAAACAAAGTTTTGGAATCGAATCCGGCTCCCACCTAGAGTCACTTTAATAATTAATAATGTTCTTAGTTTCCAGTATGCTAAGATTCTGTGTAGTATTTATTGAAAGGTAGTTATTTGTCAAAACGTGTATGTCAAAATGACAAAATGCGTCATTTGTATCTTTGAGAATGTATCTTTAAGACTCCATTAATTGTTATAGTTTTTTCCTCCAGACAAAGTGGTGTGTTCACGTGACCGGATGATCATCAACATCAACCCGTACGGCACGTTCACTGGACAGATCTACATCTGGAGTAAACCCGACTGTACAATCACCGACAACTACGACACCCTGTCGCCGCCACAGGCGCAGTTCGTGGGAGGAAAAGTCAGAGAAATCCCCCACAACGACGCTACGTGCGGCTCTGTCACACCAGTCAGCGAGGTAAATATCTCTTCAAAACCGTATCTCCACACAATACAGAGTCGAGTGGGCGTTTTGCAAAATAATAGTTGATTCCTTGCATCTCAGTCTTGTATAGTCCAGGACAGAGCTCACTGAAATACATATAGCTGTAATGACCTGCACTCATGAGTCACTGTCATGATAACAGTGATGATATCAGGTATTCACGGAAGGTGAACATATCCTGCTCCACTGGTGACACTCGTTGTAACTGACCCGACAGTTTATTGTTAAATATACACTCTGTAGATAGTATTGTCTTATGTTTCTAGCTACGTTACCCATTGCATGTGAACCATTTCAGACACTGGTGTAAGTGTATGCTTAAAAATATGTGTAGCGTTTTCGTTTTTACAAAAAACAATTTTTTTTTTAATTCTTTCTTTTTCTTTTTTATTGGCAAAGGTACAGTTTATAAAACATAAATTACAAAGTACAAGGAGGAAGGACAATACACTAAACACACAGCACGTAATTAAATACAAAGCAGTATTTGAAACAAAAAGGAAGGTAAAACGGTATGTCCAACTGATGTTTCAGGGAGGTATAACATGTAATTGAACACACAGGCTATTTCACCGCAGATCTCCTATTTCCACGACATCTATATTTGCATAAATATATATTATTATAGATGCATTAAAACCAGTTGATTAAATCAACCTTAATCAAAAGAAAACAAATAAGAAGGATATTTAGTCACTGGCTTCTAATACCGTGACAAACAGGAACCATTTTTAATATGGTCGTCCCCTTGCAAATTTATTTGTGATATAATTTTTTCTGTCATGTAATAATCCTTTACCATGGCTAGAAGACGAGGAAACGATAGTGAGATGTTTGCTACACGCGCATTATATATATATTGTTTTGTTATTAAAATTAAATGATTAAGTATTGTTTGTCCTGTTTGTATACCAAATATTATCTTTCTATCGTTTATAACTGTACGGCATCCAGTGACGTCAAAAATCCAAGATTCCAAATTTCGCCACAAAGAAGTCACTTTTGAACATTTTACAAAAAGGTGCATTATCGTTTCCTCGTCCTCATTACAGAAGGTACAAAGTGCATCGTCCCGAATCCCTATCCTACATAAAAAGCTATTGGTTGCTATTATTCGATTAAGAATTTTATATTGGAAATCTATAAGTACTATTTGTTTAGTACATAATCTGGGTGTTAAATATACCCTTTTCCATATTAACGGGTAGTTATCATCGTTTATTATCGCAGACCAGCGGATTTGTGCTATTGGCTTTTCTACATTCATAGAAAGTATATTATAATATACACCACAACCTTTACTAATTTTTGTCATTAAAAACATATACGTTGGACACAAAGTATTATATAAATTTGTCTGTCCTTGTAATTTTTTGACAATGCCTTTCCAATTTTCAGGGATACTATGAATTACATTTTCGTAATCTAAAAAGGTTCCTCGTATGTTGTATTTTTGTTTTAACTCTGCAAAAGGAATGATGTATCCTGTTTAAGATAAAAGATCTCTGATATGTGTTATACCGTTATTATACCAATTGCGGATAAATAATGGCCTGTTTTTAAAATGTGTGTTGTACCATATCGGCTCATTTATTATTTCGTCACAAGTTCCAATTTCCGTTTTTTGCACAAAATCTTTCCATGCATTCAATACATCATTCCAAAAAGGATTTTTAAATGTTTTACTTAAATATTCACCAACATTGGCTCCCATTTTAGATATAGCTACATTATCCATATATTTATTTAAAAACCATTTCCATTTGCAGTCTGATTGAAAGTAGCGTCTTAACCATGACACTTTTAGAGCTTTAATAAATGTTAATGTTTCAATCATTTTTAACCCACCCTCAGTATAATTTTTTGTAATAACTGCGCCTTTAATTCTATCTGGACCACCTTTCCATATAAATGAGAAAATCATTCTGTTTATTTTTAAAATATATTCATTAGGTGGATTTGGTAGACTGGTAAAAATATTAGTTAGTTTTGACATAGCTAATGTTTTGACAACCGTTATCCTACCACATATAGTTCCGCATCTGCCACGCCACGAATTTAAAAGTTTTTCTATTTTTACCAGTTTTTCATCCAAATTCAGTGTCCAAATGTTATCTAGTTGTTTATTAAGTGTTATACCTAGAACCTCAAAATTGTTTTCACACCAATCTAGACTTAGCTGTTTGCACATTTCCGCCATGGTTTTCGCAAGGGGACCTAATCCAATAGTTTTTGTTTTTTCTTTATTTATTTTCAATCCCGATATGTTTCTAAAAATATCTAAAGTACGAATTGCATTTCTAAGAGAGAAAGGAGATCCATCTAAATACAATTGAGTGTCATCGGCAAATTGTCCAATTTTATATTCAAGTCCCCCTATATCGATTCCTTTAATAAGAGGATTTGTCCGAACAAGAATTCCAAGAATTTCTACACCTAATATAAATAAATATGGCGAAAGGGGGTCTCCTTGCCGACAGCCTCTTTCGATGTTGAAAGGTTCCGAGAGATGTCCATTTTGTAAAATGTATGCCGTTGCATTATTGTAAAAAGTAGATACCCATTTTCGAATTGATGGACCGAAACCAAAATATTTTAAGGTTTTGTGTATGAATTGCATTGATATAGAATCGAACGCTTTTTCAAAAATAATTAAAAGTATTAGTCCTGGTATGTTATTAGACTTACTTTCGAATAAAATATCATACAATGTCCTTATATTTTCACCAATAAAGCGTCCTTCTACAAAACCTTTTTGGTCTTCATTTATAATACTATTTAAAACTGGTTTTATTCGAGCTGCTATGCAGGCTGATGCTAGCTTATAAATGACATTTAACAGGGATATCGGTCTCCAGTTTTTTAAGAGATGTCTGTTCTTATTTACTTTTGGTATACAAGTAATTACCCCTCTTCTAAGTGATACAGACAAGTGTTCCTTATCATAACCTTCATTTATAGTTCTTAAAACAAAATCACCTAAATCTATCCAGAAAAACTTTAAAAACTCAATCGTGAACCCATCTAGTCCAGGACTTTTATTATTCTTCATTTTCTTTAAGGTCGATACTAATTCCTGCATACATATTTTACCTTCTAATTTATCTGAAGTTTCTGTGTTAAGTTTTGGAGTATTCGTGTTAATTAAGTCGTTAATCTTTTCAGTCGAAACACTTTTAAAGCTATTATAATGATTGGTAAAAACGCCTCTGCTCGTTTAATATTTCGCCTGTTGAGGTAATAGTTCCTGTAGGTGTCTCTAATTTTAAAATTGTTTTTGAGACATAATTTCTAGTTTCTAAACTATAGAAATATGCACTTGGCTTGTCGCCTAATTGATACGACAATGTCCTTGACCTTATATAGGCGCCTTCTGTTTTCTTATCTCGAATAGATTCTAATTTCCGTTGTGTGTCTTGCAGTTCATCTAAAATATTTTCATTTATGTTCTGAAAATTAGTATTTATTTCTTTTTGAATATTATATATTTTTGTTTCTAAATCGGTTTCTTCCTTTAATTCCTGACGTTTTTTCCAAGTAGCATAGGATATCGTTTTACCTCTAATTTTCATTAACAATATTTCTAAAAATAATGATACTGGTATCTTAAAATTCATGTCAGCATTACTTATCATTTGAATATTTTCATTTTGCACTGGTTGACCATATTCAGTTTTCGTTTCTTTTATTATATTTTTTATTTGAGTACAGTAAGATGGGTCCTTTAATAGAGAAATGTTAAATTTCCAATATCCTCTACCGCATTCTTGGTCCGAAAAATTACACGTTATATTAATAGCATTATGGTCAGATCTATAAGGTATTCTAATTTTTGCATCTAAAATTTTATCAAAAATATTTGGAGATACATGAAAATAATCTAGTCTAGCCTGCTGTCTAGGTTTTTTCCTCCTCCACGTAAATGATTTGGTATCCCCATTTAATATTCTCCAAGCATCTTTTAAGTCATTTTTAGTTATAATTTCTAATACTGTTTGTCTTGCTCTTGGATTATTAATACGTTTATAGTTTTCGATATCTAGCTGTGGGTCCAATACAAAATTCCAATCTCCACACAATATCACGTTTTCTTGGTCAAAATTAATTTTATTAAAAATATCCAAATAGAATTGCGGCGAATCTTCATTTGGACCATAAATATGTACTATAGTCAAATCAGTATGTTTATTTATCGTTAATCTAGCTATTAAGTAATTACCGTTTGGGTCTATAAAGGTATGTTCATTATCAATAACATATTCATTATCATTATTAAATAGAATAGCAACTCCCCTCTGTCTTGTATTATAAGGTGCTATTAGTGTGTGCATATTCCATAAATGTTTCATCCGCCGTGCACCATTTTCATCTTTATGAATGTCCTGCAAACATATTATTGAATATTTTTTTGATTTATAGTAATTTAACACATCTCTCAAAACCTTTTCATCTGCAAGGCCCTGACAATTTGCAGACACGAACTTAATACTACTATTCATTTGAAATTTTGACAAGAAAAATGTGTAACTTTAATAATAATAATAATAATAATAATAATAATAATAATAATAATAATAATAAATAATGTAAGTGATATACATGAGCCTTGAAAGATACTGCTAGTAAATCCTGATAACCTTCCTCCACTAACCAAAACCTCGTAAATGTACATGTACACATAATATGCTGTACCAATATTTTCCCGTCATAAATTTGCATTACGGCTTATATATACAACTTTTACAACTTTGATATGCAATAGTAATACAATATAGCTAATTGTCACTTATGTATCAGTGTTTTTATACGTTAATGTGATATTGAAAGCTGACATGTTTGATTACTAATGTGTGTTATCTCATAATCTGTACATAATGATCATATAATATACATACATGCACATAAGTATTTGTTGAAACACCAAACTACAATACAGTAGTAAAGAAATGGTTTGAGTGTGTGTGTGTGTGTGTGTGTGTGTGTGTGTGTGTGTGTGTGTGTGTGTGTGAGAGAGAGAGAGAGAGAGAGAGAGAGAGAGAGAGAGAGAGAGAGAGAGAGAGTGTGTGAATGAATGAATGAATGAATGAATGAGCAGGTTGTGTGGATGTGTGTTGGTTACTACTTTACTAGGAAAAAACACATATATGAGTCATGTCTAGGACGGGACTGTGTGTGTTTATATACAGGGGGCCAGCATATCTTATTATTATCCAATAAGAAAACAGATAAATCACCCGGAAGCAAGCATGATACCAATATAATAGTATATGTGTTGGGTCATATTAAGAAAAGACTACATACCGTCACATAAGTTGTGGGGTGGGGATCATGAATAGGTAGGCCGAGTTGAGCACTAAATCTCTGTCGCTCTGGTGCACAAAGGCAACAATAATGGCCGGTGGAGAAGATTGGGGCGGTGTTCCAGCTGTCACTGGAGGGCTACTCTTTGGTTGACCAAGTCGGTGAGCGTTTATAAAACTCATAGCTTCCACAATCGTCTGGTCGAGCTTCACGGACTTGTGTAGGAGGGTTTTAACAACTGCCTTTGTATCTTCTTTTTCTAGTGACTGGTCCACTTGTACACCGTAAATCAATAGGTGTCGTTTTCTTTCATGAATTTCTAATTTAATCATTTGATTTTCTAACTCAGTAATTTTATCGTCAGTTTGGCTTTTAATTGCTGTTTGGCACTGGCGGATATTTTCTAATCCAGTTTTGTTTGTGTCTATATCAAAAATAAACTTTTAACTGCCTCGTTCAGTTCGAACTTAATTTCAGTTTTTGTGGAGTCTATTTGTAGCTTCATGCTTAACTCTAAACTCGACAGCTTTTCATCTACCTTTTGGAGTAACGACTTTTCCAACTGCACCATTTTGTTCTCTACCCTTTCTATTTTTGTTTCCATACCTCTAATCGCCTTAAGGACCTGCGCCAACTCAGTTTTATCTGTCATTTTTGGTTTTAGAACTGCTAGATTATCTCGGAGGGACTTACTTGTGCTTCTTGTACTACGTCTTCCTGCATTAGAACACTGGGCCATTCACTTTGTCAACACAGAACGTACATGTCAGTAAACTTGCGGTCGCGTGCAAAGCATGCACGTTCACAAAAAAATAGTCTACGAATAGCAGCGATTTACATCACTCACCAGAAACATTGAATGAAGACCATGAACAAACCCACCACTCCACAGACTCCACAGACATTTCAAAACCACCTTGCTTGGCATAAACTTAACTTTGACTCATTTTCCCCGAGCGAGCACAATTGTCATATATTATAATATGGGCGGACGTAGCCCTCACTTAATACGCGGTCGGTTTGGGATCGACCCCTGTCGGTGGGCTCATTGGGCAATTTTTCGTTCCAGCCAGTGTATAGTCTCAAAGGCCGTGGCATGTGCTATCCTTTTTGTGGGATGGTGTATATAAAAGATACCTTACTACTAATTGAAAAATATAGCGGCTTTCTTCTCTAAGACCAAGTGTTAGACGAAATTATTTATACGAAACAAAACAAATTTAAATAAACATACGTAGTGGCTAAAATAAATCTTCTTAGGAAAAACAAATCTGGAAATAGATAAATACATAAAGTACTGTATAATGTTACTGTAGTTCCTACATCACAATTGAAACATTTTCGTGAAGGATGCTGTTATCCTACTTCAAAATGGGCAAAGTATTATAGTCTGCCATTTATGATTTGGAAAGACCCAACTCTACTGTTTCAGTACCAAATTTTACATAGGATTATATCATCAAATTCGTTTTAATATAAAATAAAGTATATTGCTTCCAGTTCTTGCAACTTTTGTAATCATCAACCAGAAGAATTGCAACACTGTTTTTATGATTGCCCTAAAGTTAGTGAACTTTGGAAAAAGTATAGAACAATGGTTACAGCACAAGAACGAACAAATTCAGCTTGATAAAAGTATGGTTTTATTCGGCAGCATACATATAAATCATAAATTTGTGAATTGGTTTATTGTCAATGTAAAACATTATATATATATACATATACACATACACATACACATACACATACACATACACATACACATACACATACACATACACACACACACATATATATATATATGTATATATAGAACAAAACTTCAAAGGAATATACTTCATATAACTCAAATTAAAAATGTAATTACAAAAACATTACAAATAGAGAAATACATACTCTATATACACATAAACATAAAGAGTTTGATGAAACTTGGTAAAGATATCTAGAAAATTAAACTTAGCCTTAATAGTTAAAAATAACCAATATCTCTGTCTACCTGTTTAAATTATCTTTATTGTATATTTATTCTGTCATTAATGTTGTACTCCAAAGTTTACTGCTTCAATTAACTGGTAATTTTATTGAATGCACTATGTATCTATTGTAAAACAATCATTCCAGGGCCCCAACCCTGACATTATCAATATATAAATATCTGGAGAAATAAATATTATAAAAAATAAATTGTTTGACATCCAATAGCCAATGATTTTCTAATCAATGTACTCTAGTGGTATCATATATGATACGATGACCAGAATGAATGTATGGGTTTTACGACACCCCAACACACAATACAGATCGGCTATTGAGTGTCAAATGGTAGCTCAAAAGGAAGTTATTTTCATAAACACAAGAACGGAACATTTTGAAAAAACTTGGGGTCTAAACACTTAAACAGGACTATAGTATTTTTTTATTACAATGCTATTTGAAATAACTCCAAATATTTAAAATGTTTATTTCATAGATATACGATTAGGCATAGATAGGGTATATTGATTTTCAAAATGCAACACAATTCAAGTTATAGAATTGCCTCTATTTAAAAAGGGTTAAAAAAGGTTTTAACTAATATTCCAGCACATGCTATACCTAAACCTACTTTTACAAAGCTCCAGCTTTGACCCCTTGATACAATAATTAAAACTGTAATTACCTTTTGGAATAACGTGTTACATGTTTATCACAAAGAATAACTATGACAGTTTTTTCGGTTTATAATGTAGTCATAAAGTGTATGTGTCACAGCTTTCTACTAAACAATAACTACGATTCGTTTATCTCTAAAATGGCGTCATAAAATAAAAGAGTGATGTGTCTGTCGCTTTTATCTCTTTAAAATAGTGTTACAAAGGTTATGCGTGACACGTTTGTCAATATCAATCTCTTTTTTCTAAAATGACGTCACAAAGTGTAAGTGTGAAATATTTGTCAAAATTAGTAATTATAACTATTTTCTTGCTTAAAAATGGCGTTTCAAAATATACCTACATGTTTCTCAGAAACAGTAACCAATTTCTCAAAAGAATGCCTTCGCAAAGCGTATTAAGTAAGACGTGTGTATCAGAAACAGTAACTATGACTAATTTCTTTAAAGAATGGCGTCACCAAGTATACTCGTGACGTGTTGGTGCGATACAATCAAGATTACGTGTCTTCGCTGGATGAAGTCGTCACAGTCGGGTGTACCGTGGATGAGAATAACAACGTATTCAGCTACGGCATCGACACAAACGTTCTTGACAAGTAAGCAAGTGGACAGGTGTTTCTCCAATCAAAGGGCGTTTTAGGTTACAAGTTCATGTTTGACTGGTTACAGAGGTATCTATGTTACTGAGACCCGATTCTATATCTACTTCAACACTCTAGTTTGGTTCAGGTCAGGTACGGCTTTGTCAAGAAGAGATGGTCTTAGCCCACGGTCTGTTAGTGATTCGCCATGTTGTATTATTTAAAGGAAATTAATATGTATTTAACGACGTGTTTCAAACTACAACTATCTAACATGTGGGTATGTCTACTCTTGTTAGTGAGAGGAAACCATAACTGGCTACTCCTAACGGGAAGTAGATAGCGATTTGTATGTGAGCTTCTCCATAGACCGGACAGTACATACCTCTACCTTTATGTATCATTCATGGGGCATTCGATTAGATGGGGGGGGGATAGCCTAATGGTAAAGCGTTCACCTGATGCGCGGTTGGTCTCGGATCGATGCCCGTCGGTGGGCCCATTGGGGTATTTATCGTTTCAGCCAGTACACCACAACTGGTATATCGAAGGCCGAGGTGTGTGCTATCATGTTTGTTGGATGCTGCATATAAAAAAGATGCCATAATTTCTTAGAGCATACGTCGAAATCACCAAATGCTTGACAACCAATACACGATGATTAATAAATCAATGTCCTCTGGTGGTGTCGTTATAGAAATCAAACTTAAATTTGTTTGGTTTAGGTAGTACTAAACTAAATAACGTCCGGCTTGGTGAACGTTCGAGGTACAACGAACCTTTGATAGAGCAGTTAATAACAGAAGTCTTGTGATTGGTGATAAACGTGAGTGTGTTGGTTGTAAATAAAAGCAATTTCACCTGGCTAAACAATGTATGCAATTTTATTTCATCTACTACCAATGTGTTAAATAGCACTGCTCTTGAAACAAGTATTCAAAATTTCATGCGGAACTAGAGTATTCATAGACGTTACCCATTATCTCTGAAATGAGCAGCTTGACTCGCAGTTGTTTCCTGATTCATTTTAAGTGTGATGGGTGGTAGTATTTATATCTGCGATGTATATGTCGATTGATACGCTGATACCCGAAGATAAAAATAATCGAAATAAAATATGAGAGAGAGAGAGAGAGAGAGAGAGAGAGAGAGAGAGAGAGAGAGAGAGAGAGAGAGAGAGAGAGAGAGAGAGAGAGTGTATTTATGTGCATATATGAGTTTGAGTATGTATTCGTGTATGTCTGTGTGTGGGTCTGGTTTGTTCATTTTTTATTTATTTCTCTGCTTCAGATCACATCTGACAAACTCTAAAGCAGCCAACGAGTTACAACCAGTGTCGATAGACGTCATGGTGGACGGAAGCCCGTTAACAGTTGGCAACAGTGTCAACGTGGGTCAAACACTCTCCTTTACTCTGTCCATAGGGTCAGGTATGTGAGTTATTCACTAATCTCTCCATATAGTAGTGTAAACATGGGTCAAACACTCTCCTTTACTCTGTCAGCAGGGTCAGTTATGTGAGTCAGTCACTAATATATCCATACAGTAGTGTCAATGTGGGTCAAACACTCTCCTTTACTCTGTCCGTAGGGTCAGGTATGTGAGTCATTCACTAATCTCTCCATACAGTAGTGTCAACGTGGGTCAAACACTCTCCTTTACTCTGTCTGTAGGGTCACGTATGTGACTCCGTCACTAATCTCTCCATACAGTAGTGTCAATGTGGGTCAAACACTCTGCTTTACTCTGTCTGTGGGGTCAGGTATGTGAGTCATTCACTAATCCATCCATACAGTAGTGTCAACGTGGGTCAAACACTCTCCTTTACTTTGTCTGTAGGGTCACGTATGTGACTCAGTCACTAATGTATCCATACCAGGGGTGTGGAAATCTTCAGTTGTTTCAGGACAACTGGACTGTCTAAATTTACTTGTCCCGAGTTAAAATTACTGGTCCTGTTTTCAATAATTAAAAATGACTTTTTGTTTTTTCATATCGTAATCACGGTCCTTCTCAGTTTGGGTTTTACGTTTTTTAAAAGAGATGGGGGTTTTCCTTGCTTGTCTGGTGAATTTCTGTCACTTTTAGTTACAAATCTGTCCATGATGATGAATTTGTTCCAACCAAATAGACAGGCTCATGTGTCAGCAATAGCAAGGTAGTATTAAAGATGCGATAGGCCAAAGACAAGCCAACTGACCAATCAGAGGCCACATTTTAAAATCGGAACAAGTAACTGATACACTTGCAAATACCATGAAGGATGGCAAGATCATGTCGACGTTCGGGTTTCATAAAACTAAAAATAATTCACTTGTCCGTGGACAAGCAAAGTGAAAAAAAGTACTTGTCCGGTAGTATTAAGTACCGGGTCGAGCAAGTCGGGCATACTAATTTCACACTCCTGCATATAGTAGTGTCAACGTGGCTTAAACACTCTCCTTTACTCTATGTAGGGTCAGGTATACAAGTTATTCACTATTCCATGCATGAATTATATAATTACAATTTTGGTTGCAGGACTAAGCGCGCTCCTCCTGTATGGTGTTAGAATAGACAATGCGATGGAGTCGGACAACCAGTTTCTCGATCTCCTAGAGAACGGGTGAGGACCATAGTGATTGCATCTCTCATCAAATTCTTTGTAGCTCTATTTTTCGATCGCCTCCTTTTACCAATGTCCATCCATATGTTGTCTGCACCGCCTTCTCTATATTTTGATCTCTGTCAATCGTCTGTCACGCTTTCGCCGTCTTCTCATTTTGTATTTTGATATTATGCCTACCATACTATTATATCTACGTATTTCGACTATGTTTCTCTGTATCTCCATAGTGTGTCTCTCTGTTGCTCGACCTTCTGTTTCTGTCTATTATCGTCCCTTTTAATCATCGCCGTCAGTCTATGAGTATCTAAATATTGTTAATCCTACGCACCGTGTTGATCGTCCTCATTCACTGAGTCATCACATCTGTATAGGTGTAAGAGCATGACACGGGGTTCGGACATCTGGGTGTCACTGCCACAGGAAATAGACGCTCCCAACAAGGTCAAGTTTGAAGTCAAAGTGTTCGTCTTCACCAAGTCTTCGACCTTGAAAGTCACCTTCACCACTCGAG
The DNA here is from genome assembly GCA_016106625.1 of Dracogyra subfuscus. Lineage (NCBI taxonomy): Eukaryota > Metazoa > Mollusca > Gastropoda > Neomphalida > Peltospiridae > Dracogyra > Dracogyra subfuscus. Next base: position 16,490 of record JAECMU010204951.1, read on the forward strand.
TCTGCGCATCTGCATCAGACGCTCTTTGTGCTCGCGTAAGTACATGTTACTTGGATAGGTCACTGATATATTCCGTGCTTTTAAAAAGAACAAGTATCAATCGTTTTAATCATTAAACATTTTAATGTATTATCTAGTGGGTTGTTTTTTTCTCCTAATGCCTAACCATTCACATGGTAAGACATTGGCCTTAAATCCTAAAATACGCATTCTTTGTGTTTTGTACAAATTCATTTCGAGCTCTCACAGTTACCTTGTAAACCACTAAATCACAGGATCGTAAAACTTGTATTTGTAATCACAGTCTGTATGCAATTTCCATAGCGGGGAACACTTTACACTACCAATAACTGTCGGCAACTTTAAGGAAGAATTATGGTTTAGGCATCTAGTGAGCTTAGATAGCAAAGAAGTGTGACTTTCTGTACCTTTTCTTAAAAACAGATTCCCTGTTCTGGGAGCCAGTCCTCTGGGCGGAAGAAGCGTCTCGCTGCGGACATTACAAACCAGACCACAATACTGGAGAAAACGTTCTATGTGGCCTACCCTTCCACATCAGGTGAGATTAAAAACAATGTTTCAGTATGATAATATTTTATAGATAGATACAAAAAAGACATTCCAGGCTATACCGAGAGCGGAAATGCAGTTGCTACCCTCTCCTACAGAAAAAAACCAAACCTATTTTTGTGTACCTGGAGAAGGCTAGATTGCTTTATTGCCTCTACCTCACGCCACTATTAATTTTTACTAGACTACGTATTCCCCATAGAGATATATCATATACGAACTTATAATATGCATTTAATGTGTTGTACTAATGAATAGCTGTATTAGACCAATGACATCATGGTGATAAGACACACTGACTGACAAGAGTTCTGATAAAGAGGTGTGTAAGACCACTGACGCCATGATAAATTACTTTGTTACTTTCAGGAGAAAGAGACACATTGACTGACAAGAGATCTGATAAAGAGGTGTGTGAGACCAGTGACACCATGATAAATTACTTTGTAGCTTTCAGGAGAAAGACACACACTGACTGACAAGAGATCTGATAAAGAAGTGTGTGAGACCAGTGAAACCATGATAAATCCCTTTGTTATTTTCAGGAGAGAGCGAGACACTGACTTACAAGATAGCTGGTAAAGAGGTGTGTGAGACCAGTGACGCCTTGATAAATCCCTTTGTTACTTTCAGGAGAAAGAGAGACCCTGACTGACAACAGATCTGGTAAAGAGGTGTGTGAGACCACTGACGCCATAATAAATCACTTTGTTACTTTCAGGAGAAAGACAGACACTGACTGACAAGATATCTGGTAAAGAGGTGTGTGAGACCAGTGACGCCATGATAGGCACTGTGTCGGCTCTGGCAGCACTGGTGATTGTACTAATCGCACTGCTGGCTGGAATTATCATCATGCACTCAAAGTCCCCCGATCATCCAAGAAAATCAACAAAAAGGAGAGGATGTAAAGTGCATAGAGTTATCCCCCATATTTCACTCTCCCAAGAAGTGAAAGGCAACAGAAACCAATCGACTAGTATACTGCTTATTGCAAACACTATTTAATATGAGGAGATTTTAATTTAGTTTTAGACCAGGATCTCGACACAAAAAACTATTTACATATCAATCACCCTAAAGCTCAAAAAACACTTTTGGAAAATATGGAAACATTTGATATAAAAGATCCTTTCAGAGAATTACACCCAGATTTAAGGAGGTACACGTGGAGAAAACCAAACCCATTAAAATTAGCTAGGTTAGATTTGTTCTTACTTTCAAATAACCTAATGCCTTATGTCGAGAAAGTGATAATCGAGAACAGCTACCGGTCAGACCACTCTGGAGTAGTTTTATATATGAAATTAAATGTAATCCAAAAAAGTAAAGGATTATGGAAATTCAACAATTCACTTCTGACCGATGAAGAATATGTAAAAATTATGAAAGAAACTATAAATAGGATAACATCACAATATGCTCTTTTAATCTATAATCCTGAAAATGTTAATACCATTCCAAAAGATGAAATTCAATTTGTAATAAATGATCAGCTTTTTCTTGAAACCCTGCTAATGGAAATACGGGGGAAAACTATTTCTTATTCGACATTTATTAAAAATAAAAATAATGAAAGAGAAAATAAACTATGCCAAGATATAAAAGAGTTAGAAGAAAATAATACCACAAACCGTGATCTATTGGAAGAGAAGCAACAAGAATTAACAGAATTACTAAGGCAAAAGCTCAAAGGTCATTTCGTTCGAGCCAGGGCAAAATGGATAGAAGAAGGCGAAAAGCCAACTAAATATTTTTGTAATATGGAATCTCGAAACTACTATAATAAATTAATAACAAGAATAGAATTAGAAAATGGAACAATAGTTACAGATCAAAACCAAATTTTAACAGAAACCAAAACGTTTTATCAAAATCTTTATTCTGTGCCAAGTGAAAACAAGAACACTGATATTGAAGGCAAGCTATCAAATTACAATTTTAGAAAGCTAACAAATGAAGAAGCACAATCATTAGAAGGCGAAATAACGCTTTCAGAAGTATTAAGCTTTCTCAAAAACATGAAAAATGAAAAAAGCCCTGGTTCGGACGGATTTACTGCAGAGTTTTTTAAATTCTTTTGGACAGATTTAGGGCAGTACATAGTGCGATCTATAAACTATGGCTATACTGTTAAAGAAATGTCCAGCGTTCAAAAACTTGGTATCATTACTTACATTCTAAGACAAATAAACCCAAAGAATTCCTTAAAAATTGGAGGCCCATAACATTATTAAATTGCACATATAAAATGACTTCTGGCTGTATCGCTAATAGAATAAAAAACGTTTTAGATAAAATAATAGATAAAGATCAAACAGGTTTTATTAAAGGTAGATACATTGGAGAAAATATCCGCCTGATATACGATATAATGCAATATACTGAATTACACAATATACCCGGCCTCCTATTATTAGTGGACTTCGAAAAAGCATTTGATTCAGTTTCTTGGTCTTTCATTGACAAAGCATTAAATATATTTAATTTTAAATCATCGATAAAAAGTTGGATTAAAACATTCTATAAAAATGCAGTTTCGAGAGTAATGCAAAACGGATATCTTTCGGACACTTTTAAACTACAAAGGGGGTGTAGACAAGGAGACCCTCTTTCACCTTATATTTTTATAATTTGCGCCGAGATCCTTAGTATTTTGGTTAGAAATAATAAAGACATTAAAGGTATCACTATAGAAGGTGATGAATATCAAATATCACAATATGCAGATGATACTACTTTTATTCTCGATGGATCTTCTCAGTCTCTGAACAGTACAATGACAGTACTTGATTATTATGCTGATATTTCGGGTCTTAAAATAAACTACACTAAATCTAAAGCTATTTGGATAGGAAGCAAAAAATATTCAAAAGATGTTTACCATCACACCCGCTGGAAGTTGGAATGGGGTGCAAACGAATTCAGCCTGCTGGGTATTATCTTTACGTTGAATCTAAATCAAATTATATAATCTAATTTTGACTCTAAAATTAAACAAATGCAGAACCTGTTAAAAGTTTGGTCAATTATAAAACTTACGGCCTTAGGAAGAGTTACAATCATCAAAACGTTAATAATACCCAAAATTACATATTTATTAATAGCATTACCAAATCCACCAAAACGAACTATAGAAAATATAAATAAAATGTTATTTAATTTTATTTGGCAAAATAAACCGGAAAAAGTTAAGCGAGACCTATTAACGCAAGATTACAGATATGGTGGTATACAAATGCCAAATATTCAGCATGTTATGACATCTTTAAAATCATCCTGGATAAGAAGACTTTTTTTAAATAATACAAAATGGGTTAATTTATTTAAATCTACCACTGGAATAATATACAAGGATCTTATTATCTACGGAGACTTTTATATTATTCACAAAAAAAGATAAAATACAACAACAACAAAAAACAATCGACTAGTATACTGCTTATTGCTTATGTTTGATATCTGTTATATATTTAACCAGAGTATTTGTCAACTTGTTATCAACACTGATTTGGTAGCTGAATAGAACACGGATTCACGACGTTTTCAAAGTATTTAAGAGGGATACAGGCTTGATGGTTTGAATTCATGCGTATATGTTTATTGTTTTAGTGGCAGTCTACTCTGTGTTTTTACGTGCACCCTATGTATATTTAGCATGCAACACAATAATAAGAATAATAGAACTTACCTTTATTACGGTAATGTGGGTCTTGCTTTTCTTGATAGTGGTATATTTTGTAATCACAATTTTATTGTCTTTTTTTTTAGTCATGTTATTAGGATCGTTATGATAATTAATAAATACTTGTTTTATATTGATAAATCTCATTATGAACATTTATTACATTTTCTTGATTTTTGTAAATTAAAATGTATGTGTCCTTTGTTAACTATGTCAAACCTTATGACAAAATACTCTATGGTCACGTTTCAGTTGTTTTGTTGTAAACTGTAAAGTCAGTTTAAAGAGTACCTGTTTGTATTTAATTTGTTGTGAATTTATATACACACCAACAAGACGTGGATCTAGGGGCGTGCAGCAGTTATAATTTTATTATATATTGATTTCCATTGTTTTACACTGGAGAAGGGGATCCCCCTCCAAACTCCCCCCACCCCCTCAAATGTCCCTTGTTATTCCACCGCATGTCATTACGCCTATCCCACCCTACTCCAGTGGAATTTTTGGATCCGGCACTGCTAGCAAACACTCCTATACAAGCAAGTTCCTGTGTTTATACATGCACATTAAAGGTGTCATTGCTTTGATCATTTATAAGTAAGTTTTAAAGATATGCTGGCTTCCTTCTATGGGCGTACAAGGCCCGTAGATGGTGTTAACTCTACATACTGCCCCCAGCTAAACGACGTCCATCTGCTGAACTATGTCGTCATATTCACCAGCGTGGAGGTTATACGGAGTTTACATAGTTTGATATAGTTCAACCAGTCTTGACATATCTTCATCTGAAGGAACCGCCATAGTTTGATATAGTTCAACCTGTATTGACATCTCTTCATCTGAAAGAACCGCCTTTATGCGTTCAGTGACTCTGTACCAGCGATACCTTTGGCATGAAATAGGATGGGTTCTATTCTATTACACAAACGTTGCCCACGGCCGCGCTACAGCCAAGCGACGTTTTGTTACATGGCTTTGGTCTCACACACGGAGCGACACCATAAACTCATATGACATTGCTGTTACGTGACCTGTTGCTGTGACGTGTCGCATATCTGTGCAAGTACCTTAAAATAGCTGTGGCGATATTTACTTGAACATATTCCTCACGTCATTCATTCTGTGGGCGTTCTCCTGACATAACTAGTATAGATGTCTCCGACACTATTTCGAACGTTGTTCATTTCTGTGGCCCTATTCCTGACGTTATACATTATTCGGACACTGGTTCTAACGTCGTTCATTTCTGTGGTCCTATTCCGAATATCATTTCTCCGACCCTGTTTTAACGTCGTTCATTTCTGTGGTCCTATTCCTGAATTTATAGATTTCCCTAACACTATTTTTAACGTCGTTCATTTCTGTGACCCTATTCCTGACGTAATCGATTTCTTCGACACTGTTTCTAATGTCGTTCAATTCCTTTCTTTTGTCACATCAGTGAAGATTTTCGTTTTTCTAGCCACTTTCCAGATTGCATTAGTTTGTTTGCAATAACCAGCGATTACCTTATTAAAACGCAGAGTAATTCTACTTTCAGTTCTTTGGGGTCACAAAATGGGATGTTCTTGAAATGTTTCCAAAATCTAAATATTTTAACTTTTTGTACATGAGAATATTGCTTTCAGTGTATTTCTGTAATGTTTAAAATTCAGATTATATTAATAATAATAATGTTACACTTTTGTGCATAATTATGTTGATTTTTTATGATTGTTTTTGCATTATAATGATATTGCTTCGAGGGAATAAAATATTTACCGGTGAGATCATAACTGTGTTGTTGTTGGGGTGTTTTGGTGTTTTGGTGTCACCGACGTGTTGTCGTCATAGATGAATGGACAGTATATTTACGTATTTAATCAGTTACCAGGTGGCTCGGTTAATAGTAACAATTGACTCTTGGTTAGGCCTGGAAATAATATGTTGTCAAAGAAGAGTCTGGTGAGGTATTAACGACTCTTCTCAGTTGCCCGAAGAAGCAAAGTGTGAAGTCGACACGACTCGAGTACTTTCTTGAACGCGCCCATCTCAAAACAGTCACCAGTCGCGTAACTGAGTCTTTATTTTATTGGGGGGGGGGGGGGGGGGGGGG
>JAECMU010204978.1:0-11480 GCA_016106625.1 Dracogyra subfuscus
ATATTCAGCAATGTCTGTGACTAGATCTAAATTTGAATCACTTGTATATATTCAGCAATGTCTCCGACTGGATCTAAATTTGAATCACTTGTATATATTCAGCAATGTCTGCAACAAGATCTAAATTTGAATCACTTGTATATATTCAGTAAAAAAACCGACTGGATCTAAATTTGAATCACTTGTATATATTCGGCAATGTCTGCGACTGGATCTAAATTTGAATCACTTGTATATATTCAGAAATGTCTGCGACTGGATCTAAATTTGAATCACTTGTATATATTCAGCAATGTCTGCGACTGGATCTAAATTTGAATCACTTGTATATATTCAGCAATGTCTGCGACTGGATCTAAATTTGAATCACTTGTATATATTCAGCAATGCCTGCGACTGGATCTAAATTTGAATCACTTGTATATATTCAGCAATGTCTGCGACTGGATCTAAATTTGAATCACTTGTATATATTCAGCAATGTCTGCGACTGGATCTAAATTTGAATCACTTGTATATATATTCAGCAATGTCTCCGACTGTATCTAAATTTGAATCACTTGTATATATTCAGCAATGTCTGCAACTAATCTAAATTTGAATCACTTGTATATATTCAGCAATGTCTCCGACTGGATCTAAATTTGAATCACTTGTATATATTCAGCAATGTCTCCGACTGGATCTAAATTTGAATCACTTGTATATATTCAGCAATGTCTCTGACTGGATCTAAATTTGAATCACTTGTATATATTCAGCAATGTTTTTTTCTTTTCTTTTTTTTCTTCTTTTTTTAAACGACGCACTCAACACATTTTAACTACGGTTATATCGGCGTCTGACATATGGTTATGTCGAAAAAAATCCCAGTGGTTAGCTGACGGGGATCATATTCAGCAATGTCTGCAACTAGATCTACATTTGAATCACTTGTATATATTCAGCAATGTCTGTGACTAGATGTAAATTTGAATCACTTGTATACATTCAGCAATGTCTGCGACTGGACCCTGACCTGAGACCGACCTGCTCCGAGCTGGTGCTGCATGAGTTCTTCACACGTGAGGGGTTCTCAACGCGGTTCAGCCACGACCTGAAGCAGAAGCTGCACAAGGAGTACCACGACAGCCCGCTGGTGAAGAACAGCAGCCAGTGGGAGAACACAATCACGGAGAACGAGTCGAAGGCCAACACGAAGAAGAAAAAGAAAGTCGAGTCGAAGGAGGTAAAGGAGAAGGAGAAAAAGTCCATAAAGGTCATTTCAGTTTTACATTTTTAAAGACGTGTCACTCACACCGGTGTGCGGTAATGTAACCATACTCACTTTATTAATATCACTCGCACCAGTGTAATATAACCATACTCACTTTATTAATATCACTTGAACCAGTGTAATGTAATCATACTCACTTTATTAATATCACTCACATCAGTGTAATGTAACCATACTCACTTTATCAAATTCACTCACATCAGTGTAATGTAATCATACTCACTTTATTAATATCACTCACACCAGTGTAATGTAACCATACTCACTTTATTAATATCACTCACACCAGTGTAATGTAATCATACTCACTTTATTAATATCACTTGCACCAGTGTAATGTAATCATACTCACTTTATTAATATCACTCACACCAGTGTAATGTAACCATACTCACTTTATTAATATCACTTGCACCAGTGTAATGTAATCATGCTCGCTTTATTAATATCACTCACATCAGTGTAATGTAATCATACTCACTTTATTAATATCACTCATATCAGTGTAATGTAACCATACTCACTTTATTAATATCACTCGCACCTGTGTAATGTAATCATACTCACTTTATTAATATCACTCACACCAGTGTAATGTAATCATACTCACTTTGTTAATATCACTTGCACCAGTGTAATGTAATCATACTCACTTTATTAATATCACTCACACCAGTGTAATGTAACCATACTCACTTTATTAATATCACTCACACCAGTGCAATGTAATCATACTCACTTTATTAATATCACTCACATCAGTGTAATGTAACCATACTCACTTTGTTAATATCACTTGCACCAGTGTAATGTAATCATACTCACTTTATTAATTTGGTACGAGAAAATGAAACGCGGAAGTAAATTCATCTAGTGGACACTGCTTAAACATGGAATGACTATAATTGCGTGCAAACACCGTGCTGTATTAGTATCGATACCCTTATAATGTAATGTAGCCATACTCACTTTGTGTCATTCACATCAGTGTAATGTAACCATACTCACTTTATTAACATTACTCACATCAGTGTAATGTAACCATACTCACTTTTATATGTGCTTTTTTGAATTATGAAACATGTTCTGAATTAAAGGGACATTCCTGAGTTTGCTGCAGTCTTTAAGATATTATCGACTAACAGAGACTTTTTAGCGATTGTAATTACATATGAAATTTATTTTTCTATATAAAATATTAGTGGCTGTATATTAAACGCGTTTGTGATCGTTCTAATATTTGTAGTAGGTTAAATTTAGTTTTATTTCCTAAAATATATATTTTCGTATGTACAAAATTATTTGAAGGCAAAACCCAGTTTGGACTTCTTTCAAATATTAAGAATACCAACAACACATTGAATATACAGACACTGATATCCTAAATGAGAAAATATATTTAATATGTAAGTTTAATCGTAGAAATATTTTATTAGTCGGAAACATCTTACAATGCAGAAAGTCAGGAATGTCCCTTTAAGTACAGTTAATTGAAATGTCTTAAAATGGATATATTGGATGTATTAAAATGGATATTTAAAACAATAAAATGAAAGTGACTTGTAATTTAAATGATCAAAACCAGCTCTTTTGGTGGAAAAATATGTTATAGTGTTTAAAAACTAAGATCAGTCACTTAATGTTAAAATTATTTTACACACAAAAACATTCTGGATTAAGTACAGTTAATTGAAATGTCATATATGAAGCATTTTGTTTCTGCTGCAGAACTGTTGCAACAATGATGTTGAAATGTGTTTCAGGAATTGAAGGAAAACAGCCAGGAGAAGCTGGTGAAGAAGAAACCGTTAGACACAGACAAGTCTCAGAAGAAGACTCCCACCATCTCAAACAGCCAGTCAGTGACTTTCCCTCCAGCAGGGGGCGCTGCCAGTAAGCTGGTTGTTGTGCCGACTCATGCGACCGATGACTCCGAGGACACTGATGACAAGGAGAAGGAGACACAGGAGAAGGAGCCAGAGGAGAAGGAGACGGTGACCAACAGCAGCAGCATCCCGCCCATCAACACCAGCGGGCAGACCGTGGCCACCAGCGTCTCACTCATCAACACGTGCAGTCAGGCCGCGTCCTCGACCAGTCTCGCCATGCCATCTGTCGGCAGGTAAATAATACACTGTATATTCTCCCAAGTTAAATCGCTGTATACTCCCAAGTTAAGTATCTGTATACTCTCCAGGTTAAGTCTGTATACTCCCCAAATTAAATCTTTATCAGGCTAGCCATGCTGTCTGTCGGCAGGTAAATAAACCACTGTATACTCTCCAAGTTAAGTCTGTGCACTCTCCAAGTTAAGTGTTATCAATCCAGCCATGCCCTATGTTGGCAGGTAAATAATACACTATATACTCTCCAAGTTAAGTCTCTGTACACTGTCTAAATTAAGTCTTATCAGTCTAGCCATGCCCTCCGTCGGCAGATAAATAATACGGGCAGCATAGCCTAGTGGTACAGTACCCGCCTGATGTGCGGTCGGTCTAGGATCGATCCCCGTCAGCTAACCACTGGGGTTTTTCTCGACATAACCATATGTCCGACGCCGATATAACCGTAATTGTAATGTGTTGAGTGCATCGTTAAATAAATCAAAAAAAAAAGAAAAAAAAAAGTAAATAATACTCGCTATACTCTCCAAGTTAAGTGTTTATTGGTCTAGCAAAACCGTGTCTCAGCAAGTAAAAAATACTTGGTATAATGTTTCAACCATTTCTGACACTTATCACCCTTTTCACCTTGCATTGTTTCACCTCTAACAAAAACTTGGTACATACAGTCATGGGCCAGATTTCTTAACATTTTTCTTTTGAACATATCTGTCATGACCAATGGAAAACTTGACTCTGAAAATACTGTTCCAAACTTGGTACATGCATTCATCATTGATATTGTTGATTATTGTGCCTCTAAGAATTTGATTTGTTTGTTTGTCAAGATTAGCTATGGAATTGCTGGCTGCCTTCAGTATACATACATATGTCTGAAACACTGGGCACCTAACTTATTTAATTATGTTATATTAGTATGACATTTGCCATGGTTTAATTTCGTGATCTTGTATCTAATTTCTAATTTCTATTGAACATTTGTTTTCCCCAACACATGCACTTGTCTTAGGTTCTTAATTAAAGATATTTTTGCTGGGTTTATTTTAAGTTTCCATCATGTACTCACTTTTCTTTATTTCTGTTTGCATTGTTTTAAGAGACATTTTAAAGTTATCACATTCATTGCTAATGAACTGTTTTCACAATGGTTTATGATTAGATTTAAATATATTTAGAAGTCATATTCTCTCTTTTTAAAGTATTTGTTCTTCCCTGTTCCTGTGCATCTATCTGTAACTTCTTGGAACAATTGATTAGGCTTACAGTTCTGGGACCTAATTCACTAAACTCTTGCAACTTTGTGATATCGCATTGCAATGCTAAAAGACTTGCAGAGAGGATGCTTTGTTGTCTAGCAGAGTCTAAGAGTGCTGTGTGAATTAGGCCCCTGATTGCCACATGCGGTACATGTGAGAACTAAAATTTCTAAGTGGAATAACAAATAACTGATGTTGTAATTTTTAGAAGTGTATTTCTTTACTAATTATATTTCAGAATTCCTGTATTATTAAGTTTCTTGAGGTGAAAATTATGTTATTTATATTAATAGATAGCTGCTCTTTTCTCTGTGTATATCACATTAACAAAATTAATTAAATGGAGAATGGGATTTGCAAGTTGGTATTGGCCAGACTTGGAATCTGTTTCTTGCTTATATCCGATGTTTATATCGCATGTTTATATCAGGTTTTTATATGCATGTTTATACTGGGTGTATATATATATATATATCACACATGGCCTAAGCTTACCATATATACTATCAGCACATAATAATTGCAAGTCCATGACTAACTTCCTGGTTTGTTGCACTGTGTGCATATGTACAACTTCCTCATTCTGTCTTCTTACTCTTGGCTTTCGGTTAAAAATCATTGAAACATCCATCAATCACAAAACATATACTTAAACACTTTTGTGATTTGATAAAGTATTTGAAAGAAATAAAATGCTCGAAAGACATTCCTGAACACAATTATCTAAAACCCATTTGTCATCATCTCCTATTTGTTTTCCATTTTACATCACATAAAATTAGGTTTTTCAAGCGACATGCATGGACTTAAATTGTCATTTACATAATATGGGGTCAAACATTTTGGGCAGGTATGTAAAGAAATTGTGTATATGTGTAGTTACATTACATACATAAAGGTAAAAATAGGCTCACTTTTAAGTTAGTTGCCAAATTTATAATCTATTATTCCTATAATTTTTTAAGTGGATGGTAGAAATGACTTCTAATATAAACACATTTATGACTGTTTTGGATATAAACAATACTTATTCCATCTTTGTTGGTGATGGAATTGGTAGGCAGCCTATATAATATTTTTCTTTTTAAACTTTTCATAGAGAATAGAGTGGCTTTTTATAAATGTTTTTTTATCTGTGCAGAAACTTCACAACTTTATTTTTACATAAAATGTTAATATTTTTCAGAGTATATCTGTGATGAGGTATTTAAGAATTCTTTGTGTTTGTCACAATAGATCTTAGTAAGTTTTATTTTAAATCAGAATAAAAGAAATCAAAACATTTAATTGTCCCATAGTTTTGGTTAAAATTGAACATAAAAGTATTTAGTTAGTGTTTGAAAATGATGTTTACATCTATTGTGACAAACATGCCAGTTTACTTCTAGATGCTTGGTGGTAGTATTAAGCAAGTTCAAATCTTTTAAGTCCTTGATCTAATGTTAGAAAAGTAGACAGCTACACTTAGCTACTAAAATACCCCAACCACCGCTTATAATAGTAGACCTACACTTGCTAGTTAAATATTTAAATAAAATTATTTATTTTGGTATTCATTTATATTCATAGCTTATACTGTTAGTACATGTTTATCTATTTTAGACACATTGCACTAATTCAGTTCATGAAAAGGTGCATATTAAGTGATCTGTTTAAATGTTTGTCGATCATTGTGTATTTAATTGGCAATAATACTTTTTGATTTGGGTTTTCTTTTTCTCGTCTCTATATTAGAGTAGTTTGAGGTTAAAGGTGATGGTTCATGTAACTGGTGGTGTGTAACTACTGCAAGTATCCATAGGTTCTTTCAGGTCATATATTGATAACAAAACATTTTGATTGCCAGCTTTAGATTGTAAATGTTTTACAAAACTGAATAAGATATAATTTGTATTGTCCGCGAACATAAAAATTAATTTTAAAATATTTTTGTTAACATTTGTTGTTTGATACCAGTGTAATCTGATTTAACTTTTTTTATGTATACCATCAAAGCATTACAGAATTTGCAGGGTTTATAATTGATTGTTTATTAAAATGTTGGATAAAAATTGTCCAAAAAGCCAGAATCCATGAATATTGTTTTTCATTGTGGTGCTAGCTTGATGTGTGGTTGGTTTTGGATTGATCCTCATTGGTGGACCCAGTGGGCTATTTCTCATTCCAGCCAGTGCTCCACAACTGGTGTATTAAATGCTGTGGTATGTGCTATCCTGTCTGGGATGGTGCATATAAAATATCTTTTGCTGCTAATAAAAAAATGTAGTGGGTTTACTATCTAAGACTATATGTTAAAATGACCAAATGTTTGACATCTGATAGCTGATGATTATAAAATCAATGTGGTCTAGTGGTGTTGTTAAACAAAACAAACTTTTATTGTGATATGACAGTTTCAGCTGTTAATTGTCTATTCAATTCTACATATATCTGCTTGACCACTTTCAGATGGATATTATTGACACATTTCACAGTGACTGATGATAAGTCAGGCCTATGAATGTCATGGAATTGATTGCTTCTAATAGCATGTCAGTTGTGAATAGGAAAATTAAAACCTAGAATAGAAAGTCTGTTACCTATCCCCATGTAACATAATCTACCATTGTCGTGAAATACTTTCTGATAGGTTCCAGTAATTAAAGGCATGGAACTGAAAGTTTAAATGTGTAGGTGTTTAATCAAAGATCTTCGTACTATTGTAATGTATTTATTACCAGTATTTGCTTTTACTTCTACCATAAAAAGATGTGGATATATACCAGTTCTACAGTACTGACTAAATTGAATAATTTATTTACAAACAAAACTCTCACTGACCGCCAGTTGAAACGAACAACAGCAACAGTAAAGAAATTGAAATCTAAACTAAGATGCTTGGATGAAGGAATCCTGTTAGATGTAGACAATATGGAAGATAATTTATAATTATGTGCCTTAATCAGTGCACTAGCTGGTATATTTTACTGGTTTTAGAATTCAATAGAGCAGGTTTCACAAAATCCACACTTGTTGGTGAAAGAAATCGTGACGTGTTCATAGTCAATGTATAGTTTTAGCACCTGGGCTGGATAACATTTCTTGTAAATAAAATAATAATTCCATCATTTCAACCAAGTTTTTAAAACAGATTACCGTAATAAAAATCTCATGATGCTTGAGAACTTTCTTGGAATTTTGCAACTTTAATGGCAGAGAGCTGCATAGAAAACTTGTGTGTGAATGAATGTAATATTGTTTTAATGAAGCACTGTGATTCTTTTTTCTTTGATTGTAACTTAACTACTCATTACCTGTGCAGGTTATCATTTGCAATAGGTGATAATACAAATATTTTCATTACCACTCATAGTTCGTTTCCTATCTACTACATGTAGTAATTTACGGTACTTACAGATGTAACACTGAAAACCCAGTTCAATGTGTTTGCTGTTAAAGTATTGTTTATTGACTACATGGCTACATATACTACGTTTATTCTATTATAATGATCCGTGCACAGATTGCAGGTATATTTCTGGTTATGTTGAAGCCATGATGAGGAGTCCAGTTGATTGTAGACAATAGGGATGTCCTTACACATTTCAAAACATCATTTATAAGGATTCAAGTAGAATTCATTTTACTGTTTGTTAATACCTGCAGTTAATACAAACAATTGCAGTCAAGATAGAATATTATTTGATACCATAGTTTAAATACAAGTTTCACAACAGGATTAAGTTAGTTGTAGATTGTAGATAGTACTTGTGTTAGTTATATACTGTAGATAAATAGTTTAAATTAGTGAAAAATATATTAAAAAAGAAATACAATTTATGCAAATATATGTACCAATACTTATATTAAAATTAAATTATATAAAATTTATCACTGTTATATCTAACAGTAAATGAATTATGCACATTATTTGTTTTTCTTTTACTGGTGAATTACACACATTTCTTATTTATTTCAGTTTTTTATATTTATGTCTATTCATTTATTTATATTAGATTTGTTTTATTCTCTGTTATAAAATTATATTCTTTTCAAAATAAGTAAACATGAACCTTTGAATATTCTAGAGTTGATCACTAGTAAATAAATGTTTTGTTGAGAATGTTGCAATGTATGGGTGTTTTTGAGAGGTTATCTTATTTAAATGTATATATTGCAGCCCCCATATTATGACCACTGGTACTCCAAATTATGCAACTGTAAACAACCTAACCTTGTCGAGCCCAACATTACTAGCCTCGTCCTACTCTGGTCCACCCCCTCTGAGGTAAACACATCGTTATGACTTTCCTTGACAACAGTAACCATGTCACCTGGTTGTGGTTCTTCACTACTGTATTTTGACTAAAATAATTATTAATATTTTAATGTACTGTGATAATTATTAATATCATTACAACTACTGTGATGGTTATTAATTATAAGTATCGTACTGTAAGTGGCTGGGCTAATTAATAGTTTCCATTGCAGTTGTTTCGCAAATGATAAATCTAGGAAATATTTCAGATAGTATATTTTAGTCAACATCAAATGTGATAAGCATATTAGTTTTAATACTATTTGGTTGATGAAATTTTATTGTCAAAGATTTAAGGCCACTGCCATAAGTTTCTGAAGTACCTGAATTAACATTTTTTAAATTTTACATAAAATTACTTTTGGTCTGCTACAGAGCCAAAATAATCAGAAAAATGTTGGAGCTGTCGCACTTGATAATGTAAGCAAAAAGTCGTGGGTAAATTACGGGGAAAAAGCAGTAATAGCTGAAAGTATTTTACATGGCCCAGCTGCAGGGTCAACAGTGTTACCTATGATAGTGAGGTCTATTTAGTCACTACAGAGAACATTTTGTTTTTAAAATTTGAATTGGTGAACATTTCTAGTCCACTGACAGTTGATTAGTAACTACTGTTTACTGTTTTAAAATTGTGAATCTTGCCAATTGCGACATGATACACAAGAGTTTACAAGGTATGATGCACTCTTGTGTTACAGTAAAGCATTTACACATATCTGCCATTGTGTTTCTTTCTAAAACTAAATAGAAATAATGACAAACTAGTAAATTTAACTCATTAAAGTGAGTTAAGGATGTTTATTTTCCGTAAAGATAAATTGTCACATTAGTCAAGATACAGTATTAGTGTTTTAAATTCTTCCATTTGTTTTTGACTTACCTCACTACTAACTTGCTACTTGTTATTGACAAGTTTGTATTATTATAACACGTTAATGCTTTCTACTAACCACAAATCACAGATTTCTATTCATTGGTTTGAGAATTATTAAAGAAGTGTGACAATTATTTCTCTACATAATTTAATAGTTGTACATTAGGTACATGCTTTCAGTGTTGTTAAAGCAGTATTTTAATTACATTCTGCTACATAAATGTGCTATTTGAATTGAAGAGAAAGTAAGTTTTGACACTAAGATTAACATTTTGACATTAATAACACAATGAAACCAAATCTTTATTCCCTATGTACGTGTTGTCTTATTTAAATTTATATAGTCTGTTTTAAATGTTCTGTGTTTAGATAGTAGCTAGTATACTGTGAAAATAATAATAATTATGTTGCTTTTTTTTTTTTGGGGGGGGGGGGGGGGTATTCTTTTATGTATTAAAAGCAACTTTTATAATGGTCATACATTAAATTGTTTATTATGTTGTTGCCTGTATATAGTAACAAGTTAACAGTTAATGTTTAAATAGTTTTCAGGTTTTCATTCTAGAGATTTTAATGAATCGTATGTAAAAAAACCACAAAAAAACACAAACACAAAACCGCTATTTTGGTGTCAAACAATGGTAACAGTTGAGTTTAATGTTGATGATGTAAACCCTTTATTTTGGATATACTAATTATAAATCTGCTACTGTTAATGTACTAGTTAAAACAGTTTACTGTTGACTACTACTTAAGCAGATAATCATACACTGGTGCACTGTGTTACTGTGCACGGTTTTACTCACAAACAAACATTATCACTTACTAGAGTTCCAGTTGGGAAAGTCTAACTTTCAATTAGTCCTCCTCTGCAAAAATAGCTAAGCATTTCACTGACAGAAGTAGCCAACTGTATGTTTACTGTATACTATTCCCACCAATACTGGAGTCACAAGTGCCTGGCTATCCCTATCAAATGGCACAAATGATTGATTATATTCCCATCAAATAGCAAATATGGTTAGTTAAATCTCCATCAAATTGCAAAACTATGTTCCGTTTAAATTTCAAAAAGTAGTGAGCTCCAAGGTCTAGTGAATAAGTTGCTGGACAATCAAGCTGACGACTGTGGTTCAAATCCACTCAAAGCTGGTTCCCACTTTCATTCGTCTGTTTCATCTATCATTCTAATATCATAATAAAAACTTTACAATTGTTCCCATGACTTCAATCTGTTTTGAACGTGTCTGTCAGTTTCCTTCAGTTCAGTCTTATGAGCTGTCCACACCATCACCTACCTGTCTCAGCCTCGTCCATGAGTGCAGTCACTATGTACTTCCCTGCATCCACGTGGCATCCTCGTCCTCTGCTGTTAATAAAAGTAGTCTGACCCACAGCACTAACTGTTGGTAGTAGGGGAGTATAGTAGGTGGTCACAAGTGCCTCTTAACAATGCCAGAAGTAACCACTGAACACTTTCCGAAGTGGTCAGACTATAAGCCCAATGCTGAAGTTGATGAGAAATGGCAGATGTGTAGCACAGATCGTCCCAAGCAACAAGCACTTGATGTGGTTGGAGACACGAGGACCGGGATGTGGAGGTGGACAGTGAAATGACAGGTGTGTAGCACAGATCGTCACAAGCAACAAGCAC
>JAECMU010204986.1:0-11585 GCA_016106625.1 Dracogyra subfuscus
TCTCTCTCTCTCTCTCCCAAAATGTCCAATATTGCTAAATGAAGTTGCTATAGGTTGGTTCCATATTACTTGTCAGGTGCGAATATAATGTACCCCAATTAAATAGCTGGAATATATAGTATTAATACCCATAGTCACGTGAGTAAAACCACATGTTACCAGCATGTCTACTGTAACAAAGGCGCCGTCAGTTTAATGTAATCAAAATGCAGTAACGGTTATGCTTATCGATCGTGGTTCGTTTCCACGGATAATATTATAAATACATCGATTAAAGCTCTACAACTGCAGTGATGATCACTCAGGTATAACGCCATTTTGTTTAATGTGCAGAAAAGGAAGTAAATTCGACGAATCTATAAACACGGTAGTGTACAGAATTTTGATGTACTGGACGCAGCGATTTCGTAGTCAGGGTAGACAAGAGATTGGAATTTGTGTGTGTGTATGTGTTTGTTTTCCTTCTACAAACATGATGGAGCTAAATTCCATTACAAGACAAATATTTGTTTGAATGGTCTGTGTAAAACGCACGGAGAATGCCAAGGAGAAGCATGCCAGTTGTATGTAGGGTATAAAGATTACATGATGTGGGACCTGTGATTGGTAGCCTTTGAATAGCAAGATCTGACATCACATATTTTACTGTGTTGTGGTACAGCGAGATTGCCTATTTTAACATACATGCTCAAGATCGCGAGTCATCCTTTGAAGGAAGGAAAACTCTATTACAGTGCCCGTGTCCGCTGAATGTTCAAGCACGTCCATCCTGGTCACGAGTTCTGATTTCCGCCCGATCTCCTGCCCACGACAGAATCCTCTAAAGTTGTAAGGCGCCAGAAGGAAGGAAACTCTATTAAAGTGCCTATATACGCTGAATATTCAAGCACGTCCATCCTGGTCACGAGTTGTGATTTCCGCCAGATCTCCTGCCCACGACAGAATCCTCTAAAGTTGTAAGGCGCCAGAAGGAAGGAAAACTCTATTAAAGTGCCTATATCCACTGAATGTTCAAGCACGTCCATTCTGGTCACGAGTTCTGATTTCCGCCAGATGTCCTGCCCACGACAGAATCCTCTAAAGTTGTAAGGCGCCAGAAGGAAGGAAAACTCTATTAAAGTGCCTATATACGCTGAATATTCAAGCACGTCCATCCTGGTCACGAGTTCTGATTTCCGCCAGATCTCCTGCCCACGACAGAATCCTCTGAAGTTGTAAGGTTGTAAGGTGCCGAAAGGAAGAAAAACTCTATTAAAGTGCCCATATCCGCTGAATGTTCAAGCACGTCCATTCTGGTCACGAGTTCTGATTTGCGCCAACTCTCCTGTCAAGGCGTCTGTACTGGTTAGTCTTTTGAAACAATTAGTGTAATGGCAATGAACAAATAAACCCTAGATAATATCTTTTGTCAGAATTTAAAGGGGAGATATCTCTATTGTTTGATGTTGCAAATGTTGATAATAAGGCATCACTGGAGATTAAAGGGCATGGTCTGCTATAATCAATAAGTAATCAGTTCTTTCGTAGCGTGGAATTTGTATATGCTCTCAAGTTGTTCAGGAATATTGGCACAGTATGCGCTAAACGAAGTATTGGAAAAACAATTAGTCTTATGTCGGCATCAATACTCATTGTGCATGAACGTATTGTTTTCCACTATACGTATACTTAAGACAAACGCGACGTTAAAATTGGTGTTCGTATGAGTATGAAGTAGTTATGTTATTAAAAAGTAGGCATCATAGTGGTAGGCAAATCGATAAGCTTTTAACGTATAAGTGTAGCAGACAATGGTAATGATTTTTAAAGTGACTCAACTAGCTATTTGAGTGTCAGGAAACCTAAAAAACAGTGAGTGGTATTTTTTTATGTTTCTTTAGTAAATAAAATAATACAAATATGGATCTCAACAATATTCTGCAAATTTATATAACTAGATCGTTAATTGACCACTGAAAATTGTTCACCAATCTGTTAACATTTTGTGAATGATTCTGAAGACTGTTTTTTAATATTTTTAAAGGCATATTGTCACAGACCACTGACCTATTTAATGGTCTAACAAAGTATTACTTGAACAAAAATAATTTGATTTGTCTCTAAATGTACTTTATTCAACGATCTACTTAGCCACCATACTCCATTTATTAATGATATTTTGTAAACTCGGTACTCGGCAAAACAATTTTGTAGAATTATCCAATACTTGTAAAGCTGTACATTCCAAACAGTATTATATAAGTAGTACCCGTGGACACTATCCGATAACTAATAGCTAATAAACCAGGTGAATACAAGACATTTAAAATGCACGCGGGGTTCTTGTTTTCTAAAAATAATCATCTTAGTCTTTCAAAGCAAATAGACTTTAAAGGCATATTGTCACAGACCACTGACTTATTTAATGGTGTGACAAAGTATTAACTGAACAAATATTATTTGATTTGTCCCTAAATGTACTTCATTCAACCATCTTCATAACCACCATACTCCATTTATTAATGATATTTTGTAAACATAACTTAATTATGGCAATGATCCATAATTCAAAAACTAAAATTTTCGAGAGGGTTGACATGGATTTCTATCCAGCTTGGTTCAGTTAACTAGATTTGGTTTCCAGCACTTAATGTAAGTTTTAGTTATTATAAATGTTTAGAGAAATCAGGTCCTCAAATCAATGACAGTATGCCTTTAACAGCGAAAAAGGAATCGCCATTTCAGCCATCATTAAGAAAGATACAATTCGATTGGAAACAAACCGTGTAGCTACATGCTTAGGCCTACTGTTTCACTGACAACTTTGCTTTCTATGTGTAAGCAACGACTGAATAGACCTGCATTGATGCAGAAAGATGCAGTTCATTGAACCACAAATATTGTAGTCGTGTTTTTATTTATTTATGAATGTAGTTGACGCATGATTGTGTTTGGCTGTAACAGGCAAATGGTTTGTTTTCTTCAGGGAGACGAAATCGTTGTCACATTTCGGATATGCTTATTATTTGGAAACAGCGCGTGTAGCAGGATTATCTGTGGATTTTTATCTACTGCATCATCATTTTCATCTGATGGATTTAGTCTTTTATCCAACATAAAAGTACATCGTAAGTGATTGTAATATTTATTGTATACAAAAGAAATGGACTGTCTGAAATCGGCAGGACAAAGTTCTTTTAAAAACAACGAGTGTAGTAGCATAATTCTGTATTTAACTGCAGCATCGCCATTTTGTTTCAAAGCAGAATGAATTAATGAATGTTTGTTTAACGACAGCCCAACACAAAATTACATATAGGCTACTGGGTGTCACAATTGGTAAGTATATGAACATTTTTTTCTTTCAATCAGAGGATTTACCTTCTATGAAACATATCAGTACTTCGCAAAGGATTATGATTTCTTTTCTAAATGTAAGATAGAAACGGACAGTTTTAAGTGGGCGGAAAAACACTATTTGGAAACAAGGTGCATACCAGCATAATCCTGTTCTGACTGTTGTATCACCATCTATTTTGTCAATTGGAGGATTTTCATTCTATCAAGTCATATAAATACTTCGTAAGTGAAATATTTGTGATTCTTTTACGTTTAAAAAACAATTGACAGTCTAAGTTAACGGGACAAAGTTCGTTTCGAAAAGTTAATCCTTTTTAACTGATATATCATTTCATTTCAACTTATGTTCGTGATTATATCCAATTAAGGTTCAAGCACGCTGTCTTGGGCATACACCTCAGCTACCTGGGCTCTCTGTCCAGGATAGTTGGTTAGTTGTTAGTTGGTTATAGTTATTAGTGGTGAGTGAGACAGAAGAGGGTGTAGTGGCCTTACACCTACCCATTGCGCCATTAAGAACGCGATCTGAGATGGAGCCAGTACCAGGCTGCGAACCCTGTACCTACCATCCTGTAGTCCGATGACTTAACCACTGCGCCACCGAGGCCGGTTTAACTGATACATCACCATTTTCTAACTGGTGGATTTGCTTTCTGTCAATAATACAAGTCCTTCGGATGCGATTGTGATTTTTGTTGTGTAGGTCAACAGGTTGGTAGGTACTGGGTTCAGATCCCAGTCGAGGCATGGGGTTTTTAATCCAGATGCCGACTCCAAACCCTGAGTGAGTGCTCCGCAAGGCTCAATGGGTAGGTGTAAACCACTTGCACCGACCAGTTATCCATAACTGGTTCAACAAAGGTCATGGTTTGTGCTATCCTGCATGTGGGAAGCGCAAATAAAATATCCCTTGCTGCTAATCGGAAAGAGTAGCCCATGAAGTGGCGACAGCGAGTTCCCTTTCAAAATATCTGTGTGGTCCTTAACCATATGTCTGACGCCATATAACCGTAAATAAAATGTGTTGAGTGCGTCGTTAAATAAAACATTTCTTTCTTTCTTTCCTTGTTGTGTAGGTATAACAAAATAAATAGACAGTCTTAAGTGAGCAGTAAGAAACGGTTAGTTTGGAAACCGCGTGCGTACCAGCATTTTTAATGTGTGGATTCCTCTCAAAATATGTGTAGTCCTTAGCCATATGTCTGACGCCATACAACCGTAAATAAAATGTGTTGAGTGCTTCGTTAAATAAAATATTTAATATTTTCTTTAGCAGCTATATTCAAGTGAGAGTGAGGTTCACGTTCTTGGGCACAAATTGGATCAAATGTTCGTAGAGAAATTGGTATTGAGGTCTTGCTCCTCTCCATTGGTTTGAAATCGATACTTGTATTCGAAACCAGTACCCATGAGACTGCAAATCAGTGACTTGACCACAGCAATGCCGAGGCTAATTCCTGTCCGGATTCCACAGCGTACGTCAAATGGAACACAGCTATGTTAATAGCCCTTCACTCCATGTTTTGCTACACTACTGTGCTCGTGGTTTTGTAGCCCAGTGGTACAGTGCCCGTCTGATGCGCGGTTGGTCTAGGATCGATCCCCGTCAGCTAACCACTGGGTTTTTTCTCGACATAACCATATGTCCGACGCCGACATGCGTACCAGTATTTTTAATTTATGGATTCGCTTTCTATCAGTCATATTTAAATTCCTCGTATGTGACTGGGGTTTTAGTTGTGTAGGTACAGGGAAACTCCTCTAATCCGGACACCCTCGAAACAAGTAAAACGTCCAGTTTTAAGAGGTATCCCGTTAAGAGAGGTTCTCTTCTGCACAGATATTTTTAAAAAGGACTATCAAAAACGTCAGTTTTTTTAGGGAAATCCGGTATTTAGAGGGTCCGATTTTGAGGGAATTCCGGTATACAGAGGGTCCGGTCTTGAGAGATTTCACTGTGTAAGCAAGGAATGAACAGTCGTAGGTTGGCAGCACTATATTTGGAAACAACGTGCGTACCAGCATTATCCTTTTGTTGTTCCAGCTGTTACGCCACAATTGTTTAACTGATTGAATAGCATTGTATCTGTCATACACGTCTACAAGTCATTCGGGTGTGATTTTGTTTTTGGGGCGGGACGTAGCTCAGTGGTACAGCGCTCGCTTGATGCGTGGTCGGTCTGGGATCGATCCCCGTCGGTGGGCCCATTGGGCTATTTCTCGTCACAGCCAGTGCATCACGACTGGTATATCAAAGGCCGTGGTATGTGCTATCCTGTCTGTGGTATGGTGCATGTAAAATATCCCTTGCTGCTAATCGGAAAGAGTAGCCCATGAAGTGGCGACAGCGGGTTTCCTCTCTCAATATCTGTGTGGTCCTTAACCATATGTCTGACGCCAAATAACCGTAATTAAAATGTGTTGAGTGCGTCGTTAAATAAAACATTTCTTTCTTTCTTTGATTTTGTTTTTCGTTATTTTGTAGGTGTAATCAAGAAATGAACAGACGTACTTGGGCTGGATAACAAATCATCACCGTTAGTGAATTACGTCTTCACAAAAGATGCACGTGAGCTGGAAGCATTGTCGGGAAGAGACGTGGGCATACACGGCTCTTGCCGGCATCGTCAGTTTCCACGTGGGGATCGTCGTCGGCGTCTTCGCCTTCAAAGGTCTCGTGGGCGACGACAGCTTCTCGGATGCTGTCCAAGTCATTGGGACCATCATCGCACTCGCTGGCGTGGCTCTGGTGATAGCCTCGGGGGTGCTGTACAGACGACAACGACTTCATCTGCGGCCGTGTATTTGTTGCGGCGAGGACATTGAGGCCGCAGTCGTTCCGCTTCCACCTTGTAGGCGGCTGCGGTTCGCTCCGAATTTAGTCTCTCCGTACTACCTCGAAGCCGTGAAGGCGGACCCCGGAAGCAAAGATATCACGGGGAACAGTGACCACGTTCACCTGTTCGAGACACCTAGTAATGATTCTCGGAGAACCGTGGACAGTAAAGATTCTCCGAAATCCGCGTCTAAAAAAGATGATCGGAGTCCATCTCAGAAGAAAGAGCACCGAAAAACACCATGCTAATTATTCTGTTAAAAGAAGCAGACGATTATTGTAAACAGGACGAACTGTGATATTATTATTATTATTATTATTATTATTATTATTATTGGAACACCGAAAATGGTCATGTTTATTTATTACAGGACTATGTTAAGAAGATAGTTGTGATATCGTACACTATTATCATCATCATCATCATTTTCATCATCGCCAACATCATCATCATCATCGTCGTTATTATTATTATTATTATTATTATTATTATTATTATTATATAATAATAATTATTATTATTACGTCATGTTAATTTATAAGAAACATAGAATCAGCAGGGATATTGTGATTCATCGTCTGCTGAATCACAGCCTACTGATTTGTTTCTGAATCTTCAGTTACCCTATATGACAATGAAAACTCTTCTCGGAATATTGGACCATGCGTTAATGTTAAACAATTATGTAAAATAGATGTTGATCTTTATCATTAGCAAGTTATTATTATTATCTTCATTAAATATATTGCAAAAACAACACCGAATTTTGTTTCTTGCATATCATTTACGTTTCAGAATACATACATATTATATACATGGTATTGGCTACAGTTTTCGCTTGTTTTCAATCTATTTTTATTAATATTATTATTATCTGTTTTTAAAGGGACATTCCCGAGTTTGTTGCATTGTAAGATATTTCCGACTAATAAAATATTTCTACGATTAAACTTACATATTAAATATATTTTCTTGTTTAGAATATCAGTGTCTGTATATTCAATGTGTTTCTGGTCGTCTTAATATTTTTAAGAAACCCAAACTGAATTTCGTCTTCAAATAATGTCGTACGTATGAAAACTAAATAGTTTTTAGGAAATAAAATGAAAATTAACCTACTACAAATATTAGAACGATCAGAAACACGTTTAATATAGAGCCACTAATATTCTAAACAAGAAAATATATTTAATATGTAAATTTAATCGTACAAGTATTTTATTAGTTGATAACATCTTAAAATATTTCAGCAAACTCAGGAATGTCCCTTTAAAGAAAAAGCTTTGGTGCATGCATGTTAAAGTTTATATATGCTGGATGCTTGCAGTCCGACTCTTATGTCTGCTGAACGAATGAATGAACGGATGTATGAATGTTTAACGACACGCCAGCACGAAAAATACACAGGCTATTGGATTTCTGATGCGTCTGATGCGTCTGCTGCTTACGTTTTGGGCATATACAAAATGTACGGAAAGAAAGAAAGAAATGCTTTATTTAACGACGCACTCAACACCTTTTATTTACGGTTATATGGCGTCAGACATATGGTTAAGGACCACACAGATTTTGAGAGGAAACCCACTGTCGCCACTTCATGGGCTACTCTTTCCGAATATGTCATGTCATGTCATATGGTTTAACGTGCATATTCAGAACAAGCTGTTGTAGCGCACGCCTGTCGTTCGTTCAAGACATAAAGTTGGAAGGGGGGGGGATGTAGGAGGGACCGCCTGCATGCAAGGGAGCATCAGCAGTCCGATCAAGATCGGTAGCCGGTGGGGGTGGTGGTGGCGGGGCTATGGAATTTTGAATGGAGCATTAATTATGCCAAAGAGAAATGATGCGCATTTCAGTATGAAAGAATTGTGGCGCAATTTTTGAACGGTCGGCCGAAAGAAGAAAGAAGACAGGATACACAGCTAATATAGTTTTGGAATTTAGTAGATCGAGAGTAGCTGGATAATTAGATCTCTGTGGTTCCTCTTTCCGATTAACAACAAGGGATCTTTTATTTGCGCTGCCCACAGGCAGGATAGTACAAACCATGGCCTTTGCTGAACCAATTATGGATCACTGGTCGGTGCAAGTGGTTTACACCTACCCACTGAGCCTTGCGGAGCACTCACTGAGAGTTTGGAGTCGGTATCTGGATTAAGCATCCCAGTACCTACCATCCTATTGACCGATGGCCTAACCACGATGCCACCGAGGCCGGTCATTGCTCAAGCGGGACATACATTTGATAATAACTGTTAACTCGTTTGTCCTCTATTTCTTGCTAACTTTTGACGTGCTCAAATTAACCCGCTGTCGGCACTTCACGGGCTACACTTTTCGATTAGCAGCAAGGGATATTTTATGTGCACCATCACAAAGAGGATAGAACATACCACGGCCTTTAATGTACCAGTCGTGGTGCACTGGTTGGAGCGAGAAATCGGAGTTCAATTACAAGGATTTTGCTTTAGACTTATGTATTTGTTATATTGTGATGAATGATATATGCTATAACATGATACACTATTTTTGGTTTGACCTAGGTCATCTTAGCTTTGAATTGGGACGGGACGCAGCCCACTGGTAAAGCGCTCGATTGATGAGCGATCGGTTTAGGATCAATCCCCGTTGGTGTTCCACAACTGGTATAACAAAGGCCGTGGTATTTACTATCCTGTCTGTGGGATGATGCATATAAAAGACCCCTTGCTGCTAATCGTAAAGAGTAGCTCATGAAGTGGCGACATCGAGTTTCCTTTCTTTATATCGGTGGCCTTTAACCATATATCTGACGCCATATAACCGTAAATAAAATGTGTTGAGTGCGTCGTTAAATGAAACATTTCCTTACTTCCTTCTTAACTTTGAACAAAATCTAAATATTTTGTTATAGCGAACGACTGTATGTTTTGTGACAGACGTGTGTCGCGAAAGTTAAATATGCTTATGTAGTTTTGTTATATATATATATAGATAACATTCCGTCCAAGGTACAACCAAAGGTTAAATGATCATGTCTGACCTATTTTTTTTACCTCCATGAATTTCAATAATGCTAGCTATTTCATAACCTGAATTGTATTTTTCAAAGTCAGAAACTGTATACAGTATTATAAATAATTGAATAATATGGTTCCATTGTTGTGTGATAATAGATAGTATAACCTAAACATGCCAGAAATAATTACGTTCAGTTATTAAATCAAAATATAAGTTACACAATATTAAGGAAAACAAAAGAGCACAATTTTCGTTTTTGCAAGTCATTTCCTTCCTTTTATCACGATGTTTAACTGTTCGATTATACACAGGAAGCAAATGCAGTACACGTACAGGTACTCAAATGTATTGAAATCCTGTTTGGCTGTCGTGCCGAGATGGAGAAAAACCGGTTCCACAAGATGATTTAATGTCCCAGTTTCCTGTCGACTCACGTTCTTTTATCTGGATTTTATCTAGATTTATTGTTGGAAAATAACTCTATTGTTTTTGGTTTTCTTCTCTTTTCTAACAATCTAGTTGTAAGTCGCTTATATTGATTGTATTGTTTTTTCAAAGAACAAGAAGTAAATAAATAAATAAATAAATAATGTTTGTTTTTTAATAACATAGTGAGTGCTCCGCAAGGCTCAATGGGTAGGGGTAAACCACTTACACCGACCAGTGATCCATACCTGGTTCAACAAAGGCCATGGTTTGTGCTACTCTGTCTGTGGGTAGCGCAAATAAAAGATCCCTTGCTGCTAATCGGAAAGAGTAGCCCATGAAGTGGCGACAGCGGGTTTCCTCTCAAAATCTGTGTGGTCCTTAGCCATATGTCTGACGCCATATAACCGTAAATAAAATGTGTTGAGTGCTTCATTAAATAAAACTTTTTTTGTTAACGCCTATATTCAAGTGAGAGTGAGGTTCACGTTCTTGGGCACAAATTGGATCAAATGTTCGTAGAGAAATTGGTATTGTGGTCTTGCTCCTCTCTATTGGTTTGAAATCGATACTTGTATTCGAAACCAGTACCCATGAGACTGCAAATCAGTGGCTTGACCACAGCAATGCCGAGGCTAATTCCTGTCCGGATTCCACAGCGTACGTCAAATGAAACACAGCTATGTTAATAGCCCTTCACTCCATGTTTTGCTACACTTCTATGTTCGTGGTTTTGTCTAACTAACCAGTAGCAACTAGACACAATCTAATTAAAATTAGCTCCACTATTACATGTGGATCTAACAGCAGCCCGTTGGAGCTCATGTCCAGTTGACCCTTCATTCGACAATGAAAAACCTTTATTTCAAAATCATGTCAGTGATTTGAAAAGAATTTGAAAATATTCGGAATTATGCCGAGGGTATTCGAAATGATTCGGGTGAATTACGAAGTATGCTGGAAATTAATTGCATTATAAAAATTTATATACAATTAGTTTCAAGGCGAAAAAAAAACACGTGATGGTATAGACATAACATGTCTATACTAGTATATAACCAAGAGTTTATTACTGCACTTTTCCCACAGTTTTTTTTTCAATGATGAAATTTACCAACATGTGTCATGTGACATGGGTTTTAACGTGCTCATTCAGAACAAGCTGTTGTAGCGCACGCAAGACAGAAAGTTGGGGGAATGTAGGAGGGACCTTCTGCACTGGCAGATGCAAGGGTGAACCAGCAGTCCGATCAAGATCGGTAGCAGGCGGGGGTGGTGGTGGTGTGGCTATGGAATTTTGAATGGAGCATTAATTATACCAAAGAGAAAGGTGCGCATTTCAGTATTAAGGAATTTTGGCGCAATTTTTTAACGGTCGGCCGAAAGAAGAAAGGATACTGAGCTAATATAGTTTTAGAAGTGGCGACACCGTTTTTCCTCTCAAAATCTGTGTGATCCTTAGCCAAATTATGTCTGACGCCATATAACCGTAAATAAAATGTGTTGAGTGCATCGTTAAATAAAACATTTCTTTCTTTCTTTTCTTGTGTTTCCTTTCTCTAACCTATGTATCAAAACTGACAGTTATCATACTGTCAATAGCCATATTACTAGCCATATACTCGTGATTAGATAATAATTGTTACAGTGTTAGTAAACACACCCAGTAGTATAAACGTCTGGTAACCAATAGTTACACACTATTTACATAAAATAATAATAATACAAACACAATGACTCGAATCTTCAAAATTGTAACTCTAGCTGAACGTACATGATAAACTCGGCTGTTGCCTGCGTAACTAGGAAAACAAAATCCCTAATTCCAGCTTGCAGACTGTCCCAACGATTGTCAATTCATTTACAGAATGTAAGTCATCGTTTTCACTGTCCTACACTGACTGCGCCAGGTCCGAGGGGAATCACCGCAAAGTACCACAAAGAAATCGATACCATGGTGATGACTCTTATTTTATTATGAGA
>JAECMU010205037.1:0-15662 GCA_016106625.1 Dracogyra subfuscus
CTCCCTTACAAAAAACATGGATGCGCCCATAAATGCTAATTATTGTGACTATGACTGTTTTCCTATTATTTTTGATGTGCAACGACAGAAGGCTGATTGCGAAAGGAATACACTCCTTTAATTGCCCAATCCTTTGTGAAATTTCATAAAAACATATTACGCAATGACCCATCTGAATATAGAGCTGCAGTTCTAAAAATCCAATAGGTGAAGGTCACGTGCTCATCGACGCATTTTACAACTTTGATCAAAAACAAGTAGAATCCATTTCAAGTATGGCCGACGTTGTTGTGTTTCAGCCTGGTACGGTGGCAGTACCTGCTACCCTTGTTGAGTTATCCATGTCTTGTCGGTAAAGTGTTTATTTCTAATGCGTTTTAGAACAGAAAATCAAAAACAATGTTTCATTAGAGTTGTCACTGAAGGACTGAGTGTCATTTAAACATAATTTCGTCTGCTTATTCGTGCAATTGACAACTTCCGGGATACGGATAGAACTTAAAGATTTGTTATTGTTGATTTTTAGACATTACCTACATGATAATATTTATGAAAATTTTTGCAATAAATACAAATGTTTTTTTTTTTGTGAAGTTATATATATTTATTTTTGACCAACATTGCTTTATTTTTCTTTTATTTTTAATTTGAAGGGTCAGACCCCTATACTATCCTATAGTATAGTTTTTAAACAATATCCAGCGGGCAGCATAGCCCAGTGGTACAGTGCCCGCCTGATGCGCAGTCGGTCTAGGATCGATCCCCGTCAGCTGACCACTGGGGTTTTTTCTCGACATAACCATATGTCCGACGCCGATATAACCGTAATTACAATGTGTTGAGTGCGTTGTTAAACAAACCACAAAAAAAAAAAAAAGTATAAACAATTAAAAATGACATGTAATTAAAAGTACTATTTTCAGTAAGGCACTATTTTTAATATACATAGACATCCCTCTGTCTCCAAATTTTGTCAATGAATTTTACTCATCTACTGCACAAAACATTGTCGTCTGCTACTATTGAAATAACACAAGGCAATTAGATCATCTTTCTGTCAATTTATTTTTATGGAGGTCCTAAGTAGTCCCCTGTCCTTATTTTATATACACTGCATACAGTTATATTGGGTCACGATTAAACAATGTTCAAGTGCATATTGCATCATAAAATGGATGTTCCATGTCAAAATACATACTGCATCAAAAAGGTTAGAATATTACAGTATGCACAAGTAAGCTAAAACTAAAACGGTTAAATGTGATGCCGCAGCCATTTTGTACCATTGTAGTGATGGCGAGCTGGTGGTTAAGTAATACCTAACGCGTCACATCAGGAGTTATTCTTTTAACTGAAGAAACAAAACCTGCTTGATTTTTGCTGATGCATTGCAATGTTCTGTAACAATAGCCATTCCAGTAAGCCAGTAACAATTATATATTACTTTTCAATACAAATAAATCACCATTGTCAAAGTGTTGAAATAACTATTATGTTTTGTACATAAATTAACCCATGTACTGAAATAATAATCTGTGTGTTTTCTTGGTTAATTGATATTTTCTTTCCATGGCCTGTACCTATGGTTCCTGATTGGCAGGTGTATATTTAGACGGTCCCCAGAAACTGTGTCTAGACACACTAAAAAGACATGCCTCTTTTATTAAGGTCACAGGGTATTGTGTTATAACCTTACAGATACCCCTCTATTCGTAATGGACATTACCAGCCGCCCTGTGTTAATACTGTAAGAAATTCTGTAAAACCCTTGCTTAAGTAGACTTTCCCATCTAAAATCACAAAACTGATCAATTACATTGTCCCAAAGAAAAGAGAAGTATCACTTGGGTATCGTGAGTAGTCGCTTCTGCTCGAACGTACCCGACCAATAGGACTAATAATATGCTCTTTTTTTTTAAATTTATAAATAGAGAAATATACCATAACTTCATTTTGTTCTATTGATGCAAATTGATATATATTTAATTAAATAGTTTATCAAGTCATTTATGTTGTTTTACAAGTCAGGTTGATAAAAGGTTGTCGTAAATTAAAGCGTTTGTTGACACTGTGCATAGAGGAGATGGACGGCGCTGACGTCACTTTGCCCTGAGCTATACCACCGGACATCACAAAAACAAAACAAAATGGTTTCCCCCAGTTAGCAGGAATAATCATGGCTTTTTATTAACTCTAAAATTACATATTTTTCATTTGTTAAAGTTTGTAGACAATCTTGTGATTAATAGTGGACCTTTTATGAAATATGGATTTTTAAGTGAAATTACAAAAAGATATGTTATATTTATTATGTTCAAAGCCAAAACAAGGGTGCAAAAAGTAAGTGTTGTAGACCTTAGAGCTGTTTTTTTATCACTAAAATCATACTTTACATGCATTTTATCAGTTTACGTACATCTGAAGTGTTTGTGGTCATCCTGGTGTGTTTAATATCACAAAATGTATGTTTCATGTTTTAAAAATGCAAATATGTCAAAGAAATTACGAAGAAAAAAGAAAGAAATGTTTTATTTACGAATATATTGCATCAGACATATGGTTAAGGACCACACAGATATTGAAAGAGGAAACCCATTGTCGCCACTTCATGGGCTACTCTTTTCATTTAGCAGCAAGGTATCTTTTATTTGCACTATCCCACGGACGACAGAGTCAAGTTTTAGTCTATTTTTAAGGGTATTTTACCATTATATCATCACAGACTTGTTTCACTCTGTTGTAAGTTTATCCAAATGTTTACTTTACCTCTTTAAACTGAAAACCTCTCTTAAACAGAACACTGGACGGATACTTCATTTCTAAGTTGTTTATATAGTGTAAGTTGTACTACCTTTAAAAACTAGACGATTATACCATTATCGACCAGTATGGCACCACAGATGGCTTTGATTACTATCACTTCACCATCTTTAGTCGGATTACTTGACTGTGAACTCCTCCATGCGCCCAATATTGACCCAGACTCGAGTACCCGACATTAGATAATGATGAGATTATGGAATAATGTAAAATAGCATTATACATCGTAATTCCAGTACTGAACATGGATGCCAAATCATGCCATTGTATTGCATTTAGAAGTGTTGTGATGGATGGACGGTCAGTTAAAAAAGAGTAACAAGCGTATGATCATATAATTATTGTGTAACTTATATCATTGATTATCTATACTGCTGAAATTATTGTCGTTCATTGTCCATTGTATTGTAGATTCTCATTGCATTCCACCTTATACGAATACTCGAGTCTTGTGAATGAACTCAAGTCTTGCAAGACTCATTCTGTGCCCAAGTACTCGAGCACTCGTGGAGACCCTTCTGCGAACCCATCTAGTGCATTATGCACATGTTTGCTTTGGTTAGCCATTAGAAATATCATCACTGATACAGGTGATTGAGTACAGTTGGAAAATATTAAATGACAGCTTTATTATCCATCACATAGCATGTTTAATCAGCAAACCAGGTTTACTTTAAAGATAAATGTTTTAAAATTTGTATTTAGCTAAATAAAGAGAAAATGAAAGTAATGTTTCAGTGTAGAAGAGATGTCAGTGACAATAGCAATGAATTTGTTCTCATAAACTGCATGGTTACAATTTACAGTGTAGAGAAGAATTAACTAGGCATATACACAAATAAAACTGCACACTGTCAAAACATTTTTTATTGCTACT
Source organism: Dracogyra subfuscus (assembly GCA_016106625.1). NCBI lineage: Eukaryota > Metazoa > Mollusca > Gastropoda > Neomphalida > Peltospiridae > Dracogyra > Dracogyra subfuscus. The sequence continues at coordinate 3,698 of JAECMU010205037.1, forward strand.
TTTAACGTGGAACATCCAGCTAAATGTCACTGTACTGAACTGTCACTCAAAGATACACAAGTAAAAATCATTAAATCTTGAAAGTATATAAGCAGACGTTAAAATATCTCAACTAAAAGGTTCTTTCTTAGAAAATTATCTGTGGGGTACATTTTCAAGACTACAAACAAAACTTTTGTGGAAACAAAGAATAGAGTACAACAAAAATGTTTGCGCCATTGCAAATCCCTGAAAAGCAGACACCTCTGAAAACTGGAGAATTATTTGGTCCCATGAATGTCCAGTTTTGAGGGGTTTCACTGTATTAAAACAGCAGGATGGCCATCAACACTTGGATTTACAAAAATGGAAAATCTAAAATACAAGTAATGTTTAATTTCAATGATCTAAAACAGCTTTAATTGTTATAAATTTGACATTGTTTAAAAACTAGTCTGTTTCTTTAATGACTTTGTGTTAGGTATGATAGTGAGACACTTTAATGTTATATAATTAACAGTCAAATTACTTCTTATCTCAAGTCAATACATTTATGAGAATGCTTGGGGCACTGGGTTAGTTTTTATGGGAAGGTCGGCTTGGACTTACCATGTTACGAAAACAAAAGTAGAAGACTAACTGCCAAAGAATGAAAATAAAGGTATAATTTCAAGGTTTGTTTTTTTAATTTCAGAAAACTGATTGATGCAGACGTCTTCTCGAAATCTGACCCTAGTAAGTTTATAAATGATGAAAATCTATAAGTTTCAATTGAAGGAATGATATTTACAGTTCAAAGTAAATTTTAATACATAAGTTGTATGAAGCTTCCTGTTTGTAAAATTGAAATTGCACCTTTAAAAAAGGTATAACTATATCTTCATATACTATCTTTGTTTGACACTCAATAGCTGATGTAAATTTTTGTGCTGGGTATCATTGAACATTCATTCATTCATTAACTACATATTTGATTATTATTAATTGCATTTATTAATAATTTAAATTTAAATCTTTGCTTTTATTTTCAGTGTGTGTTTTAAATGTATATGAGCGTGGAGGATGGAAAGAGGTAATTATTATAATTCTTTGACATGTTGACTTTTTTCATCTTGATATAGAAATTCATCTTGATATCTGTTTTTTTATATACTACATGTAAATTGGCACATATTAAGCAACAGGTTCATTACTAAATGATACATGTAACAGTGGACCCCTAAGGAAGGCATATTGATGTTTATCAATACCTTGGGCAGTTATTGTAACAAAGTAATGAACATATTATCTATTTTTGATTTTATTTTTAGGCTGGTTACGATTATTGTTTTTTTAATTGTTAAGATTACCAATTATGCAGTGATAGTGATGCATTTAATATTTATGTCGAATGAACAGCATATATAACCAAATGAAATTGGTTTATTTGTATTTATCTTTATGACTGACAATTAATCTTTGGAAATTGTATATAAATGTTAAGAAATATTTGCTTCTTATGAGTTTTGTTTATAGACAGGTAAATATTACTCTAAATTTTACATCTCTTAAATCTGATATTTGGAAAAACGGATATTAATAAGTTCTTCTCTTTCTTTTCATAGTTTGGAAGAACGGAAATAATCTGGAATAATCTCAACCCAGACTTTGTGAAGAAGTTTGTAATGCATTATTACTTTGAACAATCACAGAAACTGATGTTTGAAATGTGAGTTACTATCAGCACATACAGATTAAACAAATCCTTCATATGTGTCCATGTGGGACAGGGCTATTCCACCCGAGGGTACATAATTTGTTGTCAGGGACGAGGCTTGCCGAGTTCCTGACATCATATTATGTGCCCGAGGATTATTTTTCTCCCATCCAGTAGATGAAAAACAAGCATTTTGGAAAAATGTGAAAAAGCTACATTTTTTATTTTTTATCTTACAATAAAATAATCATAACCATTGAAAAGATCGTACCCAAAAATGGTTTATACTAAAAGTGTAAACCGAAAATGGCAGTATAATTTCATTATGACACCAGGTTGCCTTGTTTTTATGAAATATAAAATGCATTTCTTGCGTTATTTTGCCGTTTACGTGACGTCACCCAATGTTAATATCAGCTCAAACAAAAGAAGTCACGTGGTCATACAAGATAGATTTATTCCGTATAGGCTGACGTCATAGAATGGGTCTGTCTTGTATGGCCAGAGATGGGAGAATATATATGTCTTACATGGACTATCATATTTCATTGTACTTGACTAAAACTAACAACTTATCTGGCGATAATACTGATGGACAAGTAGATTTGTTGTTGTACTTGTCCAGTGGATTAGTGAAAAATTCTGCTTAAAAAATTAAAATTCGAGCACATTGATTTTTTACTGGTAATCATCAGCTGCTGGATGTGAAACATTTGATAATGTTAACATATATAGTCTTCAAGAGGAAACCTGCTACATTTTCCCCTTAGTAGCAAGGGTTCTTTTATATGCACCATCCTACAGACATGACAGCACATACCACATCTTTGATATGCCAGATATGGTGGACTGGCTGTAACGTTAAAAAGCCAAATGGGCCCACTGACAGGAATAAATCCTTGATGGACAAGTACTTTACCACTGGGATATTTCGCAGTCCTCCCGGGCAAGTGTACAAGCCTTTATGTAGGGTCTGTTGCATGAACCAGTAGGTTAGATATAATTAATAGCCACTGACTAAACAATGTCTTGGAGTGTCAAACAAACATTTCTTTTCTTTGTAACAGGCTTTTCTTCTTCTTTTTCTTCCAGATATGATGTAGATTCTAACAGTGCTGATTTATCTAAGCATGTGAGTAGTAATTTTATTCATTACAATTACAAAATTTATATGCAAGTAATATTCAGGCATGGCAGACCAAGGGGGACTGGGGAGATCTAGACCCTCCCCCCCACCCCCCCGCCAATAAAACTGAATAAAAAATATTGCTAGTAAATCTAAAGGCGGAGATGAATTTTACTTGTAGAAAGCAGGAAATTGCATTTCAAGACATCTAGTTTTCAAAATTATAGTGGGGGCATAACAGTCATGGTGCACTGATTAGAACAAGAAATATCCAAATTGGCTATGTGCCCTCGATCTCAGTTAGCCCCCATCCGCAATGTGGACTTGCTTCTGCCATGCCTGATATTGTTGTGTATTAATCAATTCCATGTATAAACAATTTCTTAGTTTTACCCAAAATTCTGGTGAAAAAATGTCTCATGTTAACCATTGTTCAATGACATACATAAACAAATCTTTTTATTTTGGTGAACCGATCAAATTGCAAAATTCCACAAATGCTATATGTATATTGTATGAATTTCAGTAAAACTGCTAATAATACTGTCTTATTTAAGTCGAATATTTTCAGAAAGGGTCTTGTGATTATTTTCAGGATTTTCTTGGTCGAATGGAATGCACTTTGGGAGAGATTGTGTCAGCTAACAAACTAGTCAGGAACCTACGGTAAGTGGTGCAGGACAAGCATTACAAGCATTTCTACTCCTGGCATCAATGGACGGGGTGGGACGTATCTCAGTGGTACAGCGCTCGCTTGATGTGCGGTCAGTCTGGGATCGATCACTGTCGGTGGACCCATTGGGCTATTTCTTGTCACAGCCAGTGCACCATGACTGGTATATCAACGGTTGTGGTATGTGCTGTCCTGTCTGTGGGATGGTGCATATAAAAGATCCCTTGCTGCTAATCGGAAAGAGTATGCACTGGCTGTGACGACCGTCCCAAGCGGTCTGAGCACATTTCTTTAAAACTTTTTTTTAAAGTGTAGACTGGTCGCAAGTTACAACTGTTGCAATATAACATTGTTTACTGCGCATCAAGTATCTAAAAATCAGTCTAAAACATTTGTCAAAATATCATTGTCTGCATGAATAAACTTCCGGCAAGTTTTAATTTCTGAACCTTGACAAGCATGCTCTACTAGCTTTATTAAACAGTCATAATAATGAGTTACAAACAATGAGTTATTTTTTGGTTTTTATTATAGTGGACCGAAAAAGAAGTGTGGCACAATAACAGGTATGTATATTTTATCTAAATATATACTGCATGTTTTATAATTTGAAAATATAACAATGACACTGCTGTGGTTGATGTATATATGTTGGTTGTTTAGCAAATTTATTTTTACTACTTGTGAATGTTTTTTATATATAGCATGTAGATATGAAATTTTCTATATTTTACTCGAAACATCCTTTTAATTACCATAAACATATTGATATTTTTTTTAAATAATGCATTTTTATCAAATCAGAAATTGTGATGGTACATAATTGTTTGATCAGTGTACAAAATGTTTTGGTATTAAAACCATTTAAAGTTTAGGTCAGAATCATATTCATGAATAATTATATTCTCAAAGAGTTATTATGAACTGTTAGGTGTAAAGAGCTAAGTGAGGGCAATAGGTTTCCCCATCCCACTGGTCAAGACCAGATATTGCATACAGCAAAGTAACATAATAAATAGAATAATCAAGTTTACTGTTCATTACATTAATACACCCCTGCTCTTTCCCAGAATTATTTGTTTTGGTTGCCCATGCTGTTTTATTACCCAAGTTTATGAAATTAATGCAATGACTGTTGCTCATTTTACCATTAAGTTATAGCCTGTAATCCACATTTTATTGCAGAGTTTGATATATATATATACTGTTTTTAGGATTCTACTGGAATCTAAAAAATTATATAATGTAGATATTTTGAGATTTCTTCTAATAATGTTACAATCATATTTTATTTCAGTGGGAGCAGAAGAACTGAGCAGTTGTAAAGTAAGTAATCCATCTCTTCTGACTTTTTACTGTTTTCCCTAATGTAGAAGGAAAGGTCACTATAAAATGACATGGTGTATGCTACACCGGACTCGGTGGTGTCATGGTTAAGCCATCGGACATAAGGATGGTAGGTACAGTACTGACTCCCACATAAAGTGAATTTTAATGACTCGGTGGGTAGAAGGTAAGACCACTGCAACTTAACGCAGGAGATATCACAAATTATAGTGCCAGTGATATCTCCTACAAAAGCCTTTAATGGATGATAATTGCTAATATTTTGCTTTTTATCACAAGTATTATAGTGGTATTTTACACTTTAGTGTGTAAGTATTGTATTGTTTTGATATATATATGGTTTGTTTTAAAGGAACAATGTACAATGCAGTTTTGTGCTCACAAGCTGGATAAGAAGGATTTCTTTGGAAAATCGGATCCGTTTCTCACATTTAGCCGTTCAAATGAAGATGGCAGGTACAGTATTTTTAGTGATTAAAAATGAGGATTGTTGAATGACAAGAAATTAACCAATATAGCAGAACATCCATTTCTAAACAATTGTCACTCACTTCATTTTTCTTCTGGCTCCTCCATTTCTTAATACTTCTCTTAACTTGAGGTGAAATGTAGCCCATTGGGGATCATTTACCCGAAGTGTGATAGGTCTTAGGATCAAACTCCCTTGGTGAACCCAATCTGTGTGTTCAAAACTGCGTTTGTAGAAGGCTGAGAATACATTCTTGTCACACCACCAAGCAAAGTAGTGTGTGATTTGTGAAGAAAAATAAAAAGGAAAAGAATCAATTGTTTTTTTAATAAAAAGATTTAAAAATCAATATTTATCAAATAGTGTTATAAATAATCATAATCACTAGCTGGGATCATTATCTTAGTGGCATCATGAATCATAAATGCGTAATTGACAAACATCAAAACATTATATTAAAATAAATGTGATCACATGAGTGAAAACCCTCCGCAAAAAATACTATATTAAACATAATGGAATAAATCATTTTAAAAAGTATATCGCTGTGTATTAGCCAAAATTTCAAGCCTCTTAAATACCATCATGAGAAGAGTGGTCAGCCAGTACACAGTCAATCAAAAATGTCTAAGAAAATACAACAAAATATTGGCAATTTTTTCGGAAATAAAATACTAACAAAAAGTTGTCAGTCAATCTAGGCTTCAAAATATTTTTATTAAGTGCCATACCAGTATTCATTTGATTGTTTGATACACACAATAAAAGTTATATTTTATTTGAGAAATAAAATGAAATTTATTATATTTATATTGTATTGACAATTTCTGGTGAATGCCACTGACAAGTAGTACCAGTATTTGGCGCCAAATGTGTCACATGATCAGAACGGTGAAAACATTTTTTATGACTGATGATATTTTATCCCCAATTGCAGATTTAATTGGTCAGAACTGATGATTTTTACATATCATCATTGCTGATTCTGCAAGTCGTAATAAATTATTAGAAACTACATTTTATTAGAGTTATTACAATTATGACCAAATTTTATTAAATTTTGGACCAGTTCAGTCTTTTGAGAATCAAAATGCACATCATTTGATTGACATAGGCAAATAAACATGTGCAAAAACAGTGCCAGTAAATAGGAATTTGTTGTAATAATAGAAACAGACAGGTGCTTTGGACCGACAAGAATGACAAAAGTGGAAAACACATGTTTTCAAAATATAATTTTGGTCTTGTGATCGAGAATCAGTCCCAGACCGGGTAAATAGGGCTTTTTCCTACATCTGCTTGCAAGTATTATATGCATTAAATAATTAAGAGTAAACTATGTTTTAATTTCCAGTTACACAGTAGTACACAGGACAGAAGTGATCAAGAGAACTTTAAACCCAACGTGGAAACCTTTCATCCTATCTATCAGAACTCTTTGCAATGGTGATTACGACAGGTCAGTCATAGATATAAACTCAGTATACATTAGTTCATTCACTTTACAAGACAGGAATAAAATGATCTTGTCGAGAAAAATGGTGAGGATCCTGGCAATAGTCAGGTCAATTTTATAGCTGTCATGTGTTACTACTTTTAGTCTCCTACCAGTTTAACCAGAGTGGATAATAGGTTTCATCTTTGTCCTTCTGTCTGCATGTTTGTCTGTCCAACATGTAGCTTTATCATGTAGGCTACTGTAACAGATCAAGTTTGACATTTATGGTAATTGACCTCATTTTGAACTTTGGAGACTTCTTTTCTTCCGCAGTGACTCCAGATGCTAAGTGAACATTTTTGTATAGCATTTTATCATGTACTTTTAGAGATCAAGTTTGACTTTCATGGTAATTTACAAAAAAATTCGCAGATTTTACTACCCCTGATCTTGGGAAAATAGAAAATATTTTGGGCCCAATAAGGGGACATGTATTGCATTAGCAGTACTCTAAGAATACTCATGTTACCCAGAGAGTTAAGTTTCGTGTTGTAGGCAATATTGTGGTTACAAAGGGCACTTTAAATGGGTAGGAGTGAGTCAGGGAACTGCTGTCTTAAGTTTAATAAGGACTAATTGCATAGGCAATTTATAATGTCAATAACTATGCATTATCTTTGCCCAGACATACACAAGTTGGCCACGTCAAAATTTGACATTTTTGTGGGCCAACATCTCAGTAGTGCAGGAAGCATATTTTGTATTAGCATATCTGATTATCCATCCTTCCTTGCACATCCACATCCATCTTTTTATCCATCCATCCATCCATCCATCCATCCATGCACAACCATCCATTTATCAACCCGTCCACCTACCCATTCATCCATCTATCCATCCACTTCATATATCCATCTGTCCATCCATATGTCCATTCACCCTTCCATTCATCCATTCATCCATGTGTATGTCCATCTATCTGATTGCACAAAAGTGGATACATAGTAGCAGAAGTACATATATATCTCACCTTTAGCATTTATATCACTTCTAAAATTTTGTTCTTTCAGGTGTATAAAGATTGAGTGTTATGACTGGGATGCTGATGGAGGGTGAGATATTCAAATCATATTTGGAATATATTTGTCTTCTATAATTAAAATTAATTATTCATCCACAATACGTTAAATAAAGTGTATTTTTTTTTTAGGTACTGAAAATTTGTTAAATTAAACTGTAATATAATGTGTATCAATTGTAGTGCAGTATTTTATATATCAAATACAATGGAATATATTTTATAGTGCAGAGTTATACACATATCTTCATGGCTAGTGATATTCAATGTCGGGTTAGTAAATAAATAATATTACCATGCCCGATGGCTAGTGAAAAAAAGGTTGTTAAGTCTTATTTTGTAAATATGAATATCCTTTCCCTATCCCAAAGCCCCAGTCTTAGTGTTAAGCTCTGTCTCCTTCTTTAGGTGACATATCTGATTATTATTAGTAGTAAAATTGTATTTATTTAAGGTAGGGCTAGTTGATTTTTAATCATGGCTAATAAATATTTAAAATTACTGATCCCACGGCTAGTGGATTTTATAACAATTCTAGAAATCTTTGTTGTACATATCGATTACAATACAATATTATATATGTAATTTATAATGCATTATTATAATTAGTAATTTTAAACTATAAACTATGAGCATTTCTATCTTTAAATGTATCACTTTATTTGACTTTATTTGCGACACTTGATCTGTTTTTGTATTGTAGTAAAATTCTTGATAATTTATTTAATGCTGTTTATTTTATTACAGTCATGATTTCATTGGTGAATTTACCACCACAATGAGAGAATTGTCCAGAGGTCCAAGTGATCGAAACAAATATGAGGTTTGTGTTTTTGTTAAATTGCAGTAAACAGGATGTTTTTAAACAACCCATAAATTGTTTTATTTTAAATTTCCTGTGTTAAAAAAACCCCACCACAAACCCCCAACAAAAAACACTTTTGAACAGACACGCTGCAAGTAATGTGATGACGTATATGTCACAACTTGTGATTCTTGGTTGTTTTGGGGGTTTAATCCATGGATCACACTTTCAATTATTACAGGACACAAGTTAAATGCACATTCTTGAATTACTTATTGGCTGTTGAAAGTCAATCATTTGACATTTCTGACACATAGTCTTCTGAGCAACAAAGGATTTTGATTGGCCACTTCCCAGACAGGAGAGCACATATCATAGCCTTCATTGTACCAGGTGTGAGGTAGTGGTTTGAATGGGGGAAACCCAACCTGAGGATATACTGAATAAAGATTATGATTATTACGAGAACAGAAGCAGACGTGGTAATGATAAGATGCAGACTCCCCTGTTGCTAAAAGGCCCACTTGGTACTTTATCGGGTCGAGACGTAGCCCAGTGGTAAAGTGTTTGCTTGTTGCACAGTTGGTCTAGGATCACTGTTGGTGGACCCATTGGGCTATTTCTCGTTCCAGCCAGTGCTCCACAACTGGTGTAACAAAGGCTGTGGTATGTACTATCCTGTCTGATGCATAGAAAAAGTCCTTGCTGCTAATCGAAAAGAGTAGCCCATGAAGTGTCAACAGCGGATTTCCTCTCAATATATGTGTGGTCCGTAACTATATGTCTGATGCCATAAAACCGTAATAAAATGTGTTGAGTGCATTGCTAAATAAAACATTTCCTTCTTCCCTTTGGTACTTTACCAGGCTTTGTTTCACTCTCTAACATTTGTTTAATTTTGAACTTTCAGTGCATTAGTGCCAAAAAGCGAGCGAAGAAAGGCAGCAAGTATCAAAATTCAGGAGTTGTGAGTTTATTTCTTTAACTTATAGATTTTATATATATCAAGTAAGATATTTTGAAAAAGATTAGGTGATCATATTGTTTAAATATTAATATAATTTAAAACAAAATCAGTTTTGAATATGATTTAAAGCTAACAAACCTTGTATCTCACCTTCATAACTATTAATTATTTCTCGTTTTGATGATGTCCATAAACATAATTATTTACTTGTAAATTTATAGATCGGTCATATAGAACCATAGTGGTCATTTTTAATTCATGATCTATTTTATGTTTATGTTCATAAAGCCACAGTGCTGATGCACTAATTGTACAGTTGTAGCATTTCAAAGCTCAACTATTTGTTTTTAATAAATTGCAGACCTTGCTTTTTAAGGTGTGCGGGTGCGATCACGCTGGTATAGCACACGTAATTTAAATCTGACGATTGTGAAAAACAGCACACGTTACACTCAACAAAGGGTGCACACAAAATAGATGTGTATATTTATTTTCATTTTACAAAAATCTACAGTTTTCATAGCTCTTTAGCTGATAGGAAAGTCCTTTTATTAAGACAATAAGAACTAAAAACATGCAGTTGTTAAACTGGTATTTCTTTTTGTTGAATCAGTTTTGTAGACGTACCCGTCACAGTCCAATAGGAGCTTCACTGTCTATTTTATTTATTTTGGGGAATATATTTTCACTCACCTTAGCATATTGAGTTGTGCAATTTTCCACTTGCCTATAATTTTCAAAAACCAAGGACTGAACTTGTAAATCTATGCATGTTTATTAATTATCAAAGAAATATCATGAAAGCCAATGACTAAATGACTTACATAAACATTTCATCTTCTAGGTGGAGCTGATGTCATGTAGAATAGAAAAAGTGTACACTTTTCTGGATTACATTAGAGGAGGGTAAGTGACTTATAAACATCATCCCAAGAAATCTTATTTACGTTTAACTGTGTTGTGTTTACCAACTGCGGACATTAAAGGGACATTCCTGACTTTGTTGCATTGTAAGATTTTTCCGCATAATAAAATATTTCTACGATTAAACTTGCATATTAAATATATTTTCTTGTTTAGAATATCAGTGTCTGTATATTTGATGTTTCTGGTCGTCTTAATATTTGTCAGAAGCCCAAATTGGATTTTGTATTTAAATAATTTTGTATGTACGAAAAAATATGTTTAAGGAAATAAAATGAAAATGAACCTAGTACAAATATTTGAACGATCAGAAACACATTTAATATACAGCCACTAATATTCTAAACAAGAAAATATGTTTAATATGTAAGTTTAATTGTAGAAATATCTTATTAGTCGATAACATCTTAAAACATTGCAGCAAACTTGGGAATGTCCCTTTAATGCTGATGTTTTTGTTGCATATCAACCCTAGCAATTGTCCATGACAATTGGTAATCCCATAGAGTTTTTCATTCTCCACAGCACTTTTATTGGTGTGAACTATATTATATTTTGTTTTCCACTTCTTGTTGTTTTTCTGTGGACATTTTCTTAATTGTATATCGACTTTTACTGGCGGCACAAACTCCAAGCTTTTTAACTGATTACATCAAAAGCTGTGGTATATATTATCCTGTTTTATAAGAAAATTAATATAAAATTCCATTGTTGCATTTTTGGTAGGAGTAGTATGTATTTGCAACAGTGAATTGCCTTTCTTTCTCGTATGTTAAGACTCCAAAATTAAACTAATGTTCCTTTCTTCCTGATAACTAAAGTGACATTCCCGAGTTTGCTGCAATTTTTAAGATGCTATCGACTAACAGACACATTTTTACAATTGTAATTACATATCAGATATATATATTTCTGCATAAAATATTAGTGGCTGTATATGTTTGGGCTTACAAACATTAAAACAACCGGAAACACATTGAATATACATACATGTACATTGATATTCTAAACAAAAAAATAAATTTAATTTGTAAGTTTAATCAGAGAAATATTGTATTAGTCTGATACATTTTTCAATGCAGCAAACTCAGGAATGTCCCTTTATCCTGCAAGCTATGTTCCTACTGGCCTGTTATGATGACCTGTTAAAGCAAAGTCATAACAGTATACTAGCATGTTATGACTTTTGACGTCACTTACAAAGGGAACTACGTTTCTGAGAACTGTTGACCTCTGACCCCATATGCCATACCATAACAAATGTAAAATAGCAGTAAATACAAATAACTTTTAGTTTTGCGATAATACGAAACTTGTATATGTATTTATGAATTAGAGTTCAGATACGCTTTTTTTAATGTGACAGAATGTAGCTAGCGTCTTACAAATAATGACGTCATGTATTTTGCATGACATCATACAGCAAAAGCCTTGCTAGGTAGGCAATACTCGCTTTGCGTACA